>JAOTRH010121157.1:0-14779 GCA_034768845.1 Heliamphora exappendiculata
CTCACTCATCGGTAAATTAAATACATACTGTAAACTTATATATATATATATATATATATATATATATAATGTGATTTTAAAATGACATTGGGATGTTTGGCAAAACTTTTTGTCATAATTTTAAACTTTTAGCTATTAATTTTATCTATAAGTTATAATTTATTTCAAACACTCACAACTTCTACTATAAATTACAATTACTTTTTCTTCTATTTTATCAACAAACTACAATATTTACTAAACATTCACAACTTCTACTATAAATTACAATTTATAAATTATTAATTTCAACAATATTAAACTCCATCACCCTGGCCTATTTAAACAGAACCAACATTACTAACGTTCACATGGAATTGATAAATAAATTTGTAACGATTTCTTAATTTTATCTCTCATAAATTGAATGGCAAAAATTCTTTGGCTAATGAAAGCCAAACTTTTATTTCAATCCCAATATACATGAATTTCACCTACTCAAATTCGGTTAATTAATTTATACCATGTGATGATGGCCAGGGATGTGTGCAGTAAAATTAAAAAAATATAACTCAGAATTCAAAAACACACCGTGACTCATTTAACCAGCATTATGCATGTGAACATGGGGCCTGTTTGGGCAAACTTATTTATTGGTTTATTGGCTTATTTTAGTTATAAATTTGTTTATTTGGTTTATTAGCTTATTTTTGTCTTTTCTGAATAATATTTTTATATTTTGATTAAAAAATTTTATTTTTTCGACTCGTATCAATAAGAAAAGTCAAAAAAATATAATAACTTGACTAAATGATGAAAAAAGTTCAATAAAAACAAAAAGTCAACTTAGTCAAATAAGCAAATAAGTAAATAAGCTAATTTACCCATACAAGGCCCATGAAATTGGTAAATAAATTTGTAACGGTACCTTAAATTTCTCTTTTATAAATTAATAGGTGAAAGTAACTAGGCTAATGAAAGTTACTAAAACTTCTATTTCAATACCAAATTAAATAAATTTCACCAACTCGAACATGTGAAAGTTTAACTTCTATTTCAATACCGATTTGAATAAATTTCACCAACTCGAAATAGTGAAAGTTAGACATCTATTTCAATACCAATTTAAATAAATTTCACCAACTCGAATTCGGTTAAATTATACCAAGTGATGATGTTGAGAGATGCTCTATCTCTACTTGAGAGGCCATTGGAATTGTCACCGTCCCCTATTGTCATCCGTAAGCCCATTAAAAGCAAACAATGTAATCTCACTCATCAGTAATGTGCGGGGCGTCGTATCCGCATGTGAGAGATATGACGAAAAGAACTAAATTTGATAAATCAAGCTCTACAACTTGGTGTTTCTTGCACAAATAAACATGGTAGACTACTCAATGGGCTTTGGCCAAAAAATCCCTCCAATACTTAAGGTAAAGTACTGTAAGTTGAAGAAGAAAACTCTAAATAAAGTTTAACAGAGTATCGGTCAGTAAAATATTGTATGTCTCTCTTTTGTAGTTTGAATTCGGTATTTATAGTGGTCTCTGTATGGATTTTGGCAAGAATGTGGTGATTTTTTAGGCTCGGTCTTGGCAAGAATCATCTTTCCCTTTTTGGGTATGCTCGAAACTCTTTTTTCTAAGACAACGGATTGTCAAATCATTTAGAGTAACACCAACCGTCATTAATGTAGGGAGATAAGTCATTGCAATTAATGCTTCACGCCCTGTCGTTCTATCGTCACAATTAAGGCTCTCTAACCACGGTTATTCCTATTATCATTGCGTTGTCCGAGGTTAGGTGATTCGTCATGCTGATCATCGTGATAAACATGGGCTTTTTAATTATTCAATTCTATAACTTGTTCAGCTTTTAAACTGATTTGTTAAGGCTAATATTCTTGCACGATTTTCAAGGTAACTAAAAAAATTAAATCTTTTTTCTTTCTATTCTTTTCTTGTAACATCTATATTTTCTAGTTATTCCAAATACTCTCACCTTTTTTATTTCTCTTGTTTTTAAAAAGTTAAATTTTTTAAAAGTCAAATTTAAAAGTTATCCCAAACAAACACTAGGTATATTGTGTACATGGAATTGATAAATAAAATTTGTTCTAATGCCGTAATTTTCTCTTTCATAAATTTAAAGGCGATAATTTTTATGCTAGTAAAAGTTAAACTTCTATATTAATGCCAATATAAATGAATCTTACCATCTCACCTTCAGTTAAATTATACCTAAATTATGTTAGAACAAAATTTTAAAGTTACAGTGTTTGCTTAATGTTGGAAAAAAATAGGTTTTGAATTTTTAAAACATAATTTTTGGTTAACTTTGAAATTAAATATATTAGAATTAGATTAACTTTTTTTTTTATAAATTCAAATTCTAATATGTTCATCTCCATGAGTAGTATAATCATTAATTTTGTGGTATTTAAAATTATTAATGAGTGAATAAGAAATTAAATTCAAAAGTGCACCATTGAAGTTGATTAAAGTTGATAACTTTGTTCAATTCCACATTAGTTGGGAGAAATGTGAATGAGTGGCTTACATAAACCAATTTTAGCCTAAGGAGTGTACCATTTGAGGAACCCAATTCCCCACACGCGCCGCTGCCCAGCCGATCGTGCCAGGCTAGACTATGGGTTCAAGGTCTATGGATTGTGGGTTGTAGGTCGATTCTTATTTTTTTGTGAAAAATTTATTTATTTAAATTTTTAAATTTAAATTTTAAACGAACCTTATTTTTTGTGAAAAAATTATTTACTTAATTTTTCAAATTTAAATTTTAAAAAATTAAAATATTTAAATTTTAAATTTAAATTATCATTTTGTCCGTTACTGATCGTTGGAGTCAGAACGAACTGAGAACCATTGGATGGTTCATGATCATTGGAGGGTTCGTGCCTGTTGGGCGCTCTTAATTGCTAGGCCAAACCGGTTTGCGTTTGTTCGGTTCAAACAGAACAGCCACCTACAATGCCTATTTAAAGGTTGTTCTAGTGCCCTTTTTAATTCATCCAACATCCAGTTTTTGTCCCTTTGCTTCCTCAATTACTGAAATCTTGCTTCCTTCAATTTCGGTCAACTGTTCTGAGAAAGTTCAAGCACAGCACGGTTCGCTGTTTGTGCAGACTATCGTGCTTCATCTACACACGACAATCATGTTATCCTAAAAGCAGATGTCCTTTTACTGCAAACACCAAAACGTGGGCGTAATTGCCTTAAAGAGCCAACACTTAAGATTAGACTCGATTGCAACATTTGTACTATAAGAGTTTCAATTTATTGTTCGGTTTCATTTTTTTGTTTTATTTTGTTCTATTTACTTTATAAAAAAAAAGACAGTTTCATTCTAAGTTTTAAACGGTTCTTAGTTTTCCGTTCACAAAAGTTTTAAATTAAAAACTACTTATCGGTTTGGTTTTAATCTAGACTGCTGTTTTATTTTTCATGTATACAGTAAACAGATTTTTTTAAAAATTGTTTCTGTTTTTCTGAAACTAATAATTTTTGGTTGCTGTAATACTAAATTTACTGCATTAAGTTGCTGTTTAGATTTTTTGTTAACAGACAGATTGTTGATTTTTAGAAATTTTGACCAACACTTAAATGCTTATCTCAATTTTAACTTTTGATTTATTTTAACTTTGACATAGGTTGTATCAATTTTAGACACAATAATGTAACTATTTCAACTTTAACTTTTAATTATTCTAAATTTGACTTTTAATTATGTAAATTTAGGTTCAATTACAAAATGCATTTGATACACAGCTAAATGCCAAGTGCACATAGTCGTCTAGCCCTTATTTTTAATCACTGGCTGTGCTAATTATTTCATAAAAGTTGTAAATGTTTTTTTTATCAAAAAAGATTAAAGAGACTTGAATTCTTTGATCAAAACTTAATAAAAAGTCAATTAAAGAGGTATACTAGATGCAGCAATATACCTCTTCAAAAATAGAGAGAAAAACCTCCATACATGAAAGAGAAAACTCCTATATAATGAAAACCCAAATCTCTACTCAGAGACGATCACAAATCTCTACGTAGAGAGACATTATTAAAACACATTAAAAAACCTAACAAACAAAGGATAAAAATTCATCACCATGAGCTGTACATCGTGTGACATTTCTATTGGGTTCATAAAGGGAATTCGCATTTGCTTATTATGAAGATTTTATAAAAAAAAATTAAAACCTTAAAATTGAAAATTTAAAAACCCATTTACATTTGAAAATGGAATCGCAATTTGATTTTTGAGAAGTAATAAAACAAAATAAACTACCAATCGTTTGTTTCCTTCAAAAATGAGTTCAGGGCTTGGGTATGAAACGAAAAAAGTATTATACATCTCATTTTGTCCAACTGTTCGGTTGGCATTTACTCATTATTATTGCTTCTTTTTTTTAAAAAAAAAAATTCAAATTCATACAAATATAGAATATGAGAGTTAAAGAAAGAACAATCAAAATTAAATAACGAAAATGCATAATTATGTTAAATTAACAAGTTCAAGAGGCAAAAATTATTACACTAAAATGAGAACAAATACTGAAATCACTAAACATGCTGAAATTGTGCTAAACGGGATATATTGGGAATAACAAAACACGAAAAACACAAAATTAATCTACTTATAATTAACAGAGTTGGCGTCCGTGAATAACAATATTACGGTCGTGAATATATCAGTGCATCAAAGTTACAATTGCTTCATCAAGTTGCGATCGCAATATTATGGAGCATTTTTTTTACTAAATTTGAATTATAGTGAATTTGGTGCGACCATGCGAGTTGCGAGATGCGAGATGATAGGTTGAATTGTTATATGAATGTTTTCAATGAAAACAAAAAATGATGAAAGTCCTACATTGAAATAAAAAACATGAGATTAACAACTTAAAATAATTTACAATAATGAATTAATCTTAATTTTAGCATTTTCACTTAAACAGAAGGTGTGAAAAGAGAAATGCCAAAATTGTATTGTCCATGTTTGATGCCCATTGTAGGGCATTGGATTGGCTTGCTAGTAAAGTGGAACTTCTCATACCATGTTTGTTTTAAAAAAGTTAAATGGGACTATTAGTCCCAATGGACTATGAATCCCCCAATTTTAGAGGATTATGAAACCCATGGAAGGGTTGGTATAAACAATCCAATCCCACCACTTTGGACTTCCAATTACAATTTTACCCTCAAATTGACACAAAAGCTCTTTGTTTTTATTTTTAATTATAGTTTTTAGTTTTAAAATTGTTAGAGTGAATTTATTTAACTTAATTTTAATATTAAGTAATTCATTATATTTTATATTTATATTAATATTAATATTAATTAATTTTAATATTAATATCAAAAAACTTAACTTATTAACTTATTAGTTCTAATTTATTTATTCCAAGAAGTGAATTTGAAAAACTAAGAAAATTAATAAAAAATTAAAATAAATAACATAAAATTTAACATAGCTTATTTAAGTTAATTTTAAAATAAATTAACTTAGTAGCTAATATAAAAAAACTAAAATATATTTATTAGTTTTTTTAGTAAAAAGGTAATATTAAAAATTCATAAATTTAATTCAATCCCATACTATTTAATCCCACCAAAATCAAGCATAAGTTTCTATAGTCTATCACTTAATCCTACCAAAAGCATACATGAAAAAAAATTAATCTTATCTCATTCATAATTCCACCTCATTATCAATCTCATCCCACCTCATTATCAATCTCATCCCACTATTGATTATATTCAATTTACAACGGTTATCAAACGAGATCGTAGAATATGATTCGGGTATAACCTCAGTACAAGAAATATATGGCCATCAATCGATCTCTTGATCACTAAGAGAGATTTAGTGCTCTGAAAAGTCGAGAATGTAGTATATAGGTTTGAGAAATCAATTCGTTAGAGTGTGGTACTTCTTAAGCTCTTCTCCCTTTTTTTTTTTCAAATGACCTAGAAAGATTTGAATTTATAGGCAAACGGCTTGAGGTGATGCCCTCTGGTAAGCTAATGTCGGGAATATAAGCTTCCACTTTCATAACCCAAAGTTCGTGGTTGCAATAATCAAAGTTAGTGGTTGCAAGAAAGTAGGGTTTTATGAGAGGTTTGTTACGGTCACTTCAACGCATGTCACGATCACCAAAAATAACTGTGCAACTGCAACCTTTTTGGGATTTGAACATTGCAGCCATGGAAAGCAAAGTTTGCTGCCTAAAGGGTTTTCTATTATATGAGCCAAAATCTCTCCTCGATAATTAATTGAAGCCTCTTATTTTCTTCACTTTTTATCATCGGATCCACATGAATAAATCTAAGATTCGGTCAGGTCAGATCGTGGTGTCTACAGTTGTTCTTATTTGACATAATTTGCACAACAACGCATGATGCGAATGAATGTAAGAGCTCCATAAATAGTCCCTTTTAATTGAGCCATCGATCTTAGATTACAAAACACAAGTACTCATATGAAAGTAGTTCTACTTGAACTTCTATCATGCTACCTACGTACTTCTATGCAAGGGATTAGACTAAAACGTAATTCAAGGACAATGCAAAAGATGTAAAGAAATATATAATTGTAATGCATGATGCAAACAAAAAAGCTATTAAAGAACTAAGTTGAAGGTCACACACAAGGTAAAGAATAAACTGATAAGGTTGTGTCAAAACCTAGAAGAGTCGCAACAAATTTTCGAACGTCGAGTCAATACCTAAAAATTTAACTAAAAAATGAGAATAAAAATAAATTTTCAAGATCGAGTCAAGATCTTAAAAAGTCAATTTCAAAAGGAAAACGATAAATTTAAAGGTTGAGTGAATATATAAAAATTTTGCTAAGAGATTTAGTTAAAAGAACGAAAATAAAAATGAATTTTCAAATTCGAGTCAAGACCTTAAAAAATTATTTTTAAAAGAAAAATGATAAATTTAAAGATTGAATAAAGGCCAAAAAATTTAGCCAATAGATGGAGAATAAAAATAAGTTTTCAAGGACGAGTTAAGACCCTACAAAGCCGTATTTTAGAACAAAACCTAAATTTAAAGGTTGAGTTTAGTGAATTTATATGGGTTTTTTGTACGGGTTTTTTTAAGAATATTTTTATATTAGCTCAAAATTAGTGTACTTTCAAAATTTCTATTGTCACGAAAAATTTTAAAAAGTAAAAAATTTGATTAAAAAATGAAAAAGGTGAAAAAAGATAAACTTAATAGACTTTCGTGATTTTTTTGTTTTAAGTGAATTTTTTCTAATTTTTGTCGGAACGAACATTCTTTTTAGATTACCATTGGCATAATAAAAAAATAAAAGATTTTAAATCAAAAAATAAAAAGGGACCAAAAAGGACAAAAAGATAATAAAAAAAGTCATTAAGGCTTTTAGACCAAACATAGGTGTCTATGTTTTGCAAAGTTTTTTTTCTTAAAAAGTCCATTTGTTTGCCTCATACTATAGTCAGCTAATTTTTTTTTACATCATTTTATATCATTTTTTTTTTATTAAAAAAAAGTAAAAAAATTAAAAATTCTAACAAAAAATTAAGCCAAACACAAACTTAGACTGTCTGACGTGTGTTCTTTCTAAGATTGATTTGAGAAATTAGTAACTGTGTGCGTAAACTAACCTTGCGATTTATCTCCCTATGCGTGTGTCATAGGAATTCAAAGGGCTCAGAGAGGTTCATTCTCAACCTCACATGCCGAATTCTGGTTTTAGAATGCGACTGGGAGGTTGCCTTTCTCGGCCACCTCCAAAATTCATGTCTTCTTATATTAAAAACTCTCCCTATAAATTCCCCGCCGCTGCCAACAATATTTCTCCGAAGGAATTCGGAATTAAATTTGTTAAATTTATCTCGAAGATGTGTTTTTACTGTAGAATGATTCTAGTTTTCCTCATCGCCGCCGATCTCGTGACGTTCTCGCTTCTGATTGAATCGGCGGGAGTGAAAGATATCGGGTATGGAGCCATGGAAGACGACAACTACAAGGCACCTGTGTTTCCGTGCAGCAGAAGGCATCCGGAGCGGTGCTCGACGCACCAGTCAGGCAGCGGAGACCAGCCGGTCCCCGCGAGGAAACTGGCGGAGGCGGAGGCGCTCCAACTGAACGAGAATGTCATTGGGTTCGACCGGATTGTCATGGGTCACTAGCGAAATCTCTTGTCAGAGATCAACACAAATACTTGTAAATTAATTTTAGTTTTAGTTACAAATTTTTGAAATAATTATTAGAATTAGGCTTCTCTATTCACTCTAGTCTTTAATTGGATTAAATCCATCCAATTTAATTAATTTTGTATTTAAAATCGACCTACTTTAATGATTTAAACTGTTTATTTTATTATTTATAAATTATATATGTTAAATATTAAATTGATCAACTATCATTAAGTACCTAAACAAATTATATTTGTGTTAAAAAAAATAACAATGTCTAATATCTAATTAATTTAATTTTTTGAAATTTGATAAGTGATCCTATTTTGAGTACTCGTTTAAGAATAAACCATGTCTACTTTTTATTATTTCACAACATTATGTTTTTTAAAATTATTATTATTTGAACAATTTTACCCTAATTAAAAATTATTCCATAAGTACAACAGTCGTAATTTGATGTTGTTTTAATTATTTATAATTGAAACAGGATTTGTATTAATGTTACTTGGGAATGAATTTGTTTTTTTTCTTTGTTTTTTGTATTTGTTTAACAATGTCGCCAATTTTGCAATTGTACGATTTTTCTAAAGATAACTTATTGCTAATTTTTTATTTTCAAGAAATTTCTTATTTTTTGTGAAAATAAAGAATTTCTCATCTTTACTATTTTTTTTAAAATTTCTATAGGGATCCTTTTAGGATAAATAAATAAACAATTATAGAGAAGTGAAATAAGCAAACTAGTTAGAATATCGACAATATAAACAGAGTATCGGCTCTAAAATCTAATATTCTAGAAGCACAACTATTCCTCCTATTTATAACCCTCAGAGGAGTTCGGTTAAAATTATGATAGAATTCCCCAAGAGATATAATCAAATCATTATAGGTGATATAGAGAATCGAGAGATTTTATTCCGAAAATTAACAGACTAATGTTTTACTCCAATTCAATTAAATTGACCAGTGGGTGCCCCGTGGATACTTGACCCACTCAGGCAAGTACCCGAGCCACTAGAGTCGAGTGACTCGAGTGGGTGGGTCCATATAGTATGACAAGTAATTTTCTTATTCACCAAGTTACATGTCTTCTAACGTCCCGTGTAGAATTGTACTGCCATTATCTTTATTGTACTGCCATGTCTTCTAGGATACTTTAGATTCTCAGAAAAATCTATATTGACATAGTCTGTGCTATGTTATTTTAATTAGGTAGTCAGAACTACATTTACAGTCTATACTGTCTTTACGACCCATGTCGTGGTAATGATACAGTATGTGCTGTCTTCATGGTCAGTGTCATGACAAGTAGTCAGAGCTACTGTCATAGTATGTTCTATGAAATAATAAGCATATTGATTTACTTGACCGAGTTGTCGGAAGCGCTAGTGACTCGAGCTCCTTATGCCTCTGGTAGTCTAGCTACTCTGGGCATAAATTCCACCATCACGCTAGTGTCTGTTATAATAATCGTTTGAATTGTTTGTGGCTCCTCAAGCTACTCGCAGCCCGAGTGACTTCAATTCCCATGCATCCGAGTAGGTCTCATACTACATCTGCTGTGTACTGCTGTGTACTTTGAGTTGTCCTCGTCTGCTATTCGAGTCCGTTAAGCCATCTGAGTCCCTCGACTTACTTGAGCCACTTATCCTTTTACTCGGACTATTCAATTGTTTGAGTTTAAGTAGTTGTGCTTTTTGGTAAATTGGTGTGACGGGTAGTGGTCGCCATTCGGTCGAACTACTCGAACTGCTCAGGGCTTTTATGTTATTCCATTTACTCGACCCAGTCAAGCCACTCGAGCTACGCAAGTTACATGAGTGTAGCCGATTTTCCCTTTTGGGTTGTTACTCTAGTCTCCTTGATGGAGTAGTTGATCTTGTTTTAGATGATTTGGTCTACTCGAACCTTAGGACCCACTCGAGCTACCCATTCCACTCGACCGATCCGAGCTACCTGAGTAGAGCCGGCCCATTTCTCAAACTACCTGGCTTGATCAGATCCCTAATCGTATCTCAGATAAGGTCGATCATCCCAAATTTGAATCAAATTACTACCTCAAATGTTTATCCTTAACTTCGGGCATCTACAAATTCTATATTCAATATGAATCTTGTTTTAAAGTTTACAATAAGTAAATTCTTAAAATATAAATACTTTTTAAAATAGGTGAATAAATAAAAAATTATGAAATTTTAAGACTCGAAACATAAAATTAAACACTAAACATCAATGACGTCACCAAAAGTACATTTTTCACTCAGTTTGATATACAGTTATCACTCCGTTACTTGAAACATAATAACATATTAGCATATATGTGATATACAACCCTAAGATCTCTACCCCTCTTTAGAACCTCTACTTTTCTTTAACACCACCATGATGCTCTCATTGAAATCAAGGTTAGCTCTGATATCATTTTAAACGACCCAAGTGGACTATTGCCAAATAACTTCAATAATGAAACTAATAACGTGTTTCAAAATGCTTAAACTATAATGATTAATAGTAATTCCATTGTTTTATTATATACTAATCTTATTTTCTATTTTTTACTGAAATGAAATGTGGTATCACAATATTTATAATTCAAATACGTGACATTCTCATCGGTCAGGGTTCTTTCATTTAATGGGGGTGTGAATAGCAACCCATTAGCACGTGCTTAGTATACTCTCTAGTCTCTAAGATCTCTTCCTCTCTCTAAAGGCTCTACTCGTCTATCCACATTACTATAATGTCTTTCTCGAAACTAATGTTAGCTCTAATACCATTTGTAACAATTCAAGTAAATTTAATTGAACACAAAGCCTAATAATGTGATCTAAAATACTTCAACCAAAATTATTAGTAATATTCTATTTATTTCTATATATATTAGACTTGTGCAGGAATAAAATCTTAAGAGTGTTGATATGAGCAAGAATTAGTCCTCTGGATCCTTCGAATGGGTTGAATGAATTTGCACAAGGTAACGGTTATACTGGCTGGCTGGCAGCAAATGCGAAAAAGCCCATTCGATGCTTCAGTTAATGTTTTGTGGGCCTCAAAGAAAGGAGTAAGTTCTAAGGAACAAATTGGAATTCGATTTTGTAGAATTTTTAGAGGATTAATGTTGTTTATCTTTGAATTTACCTAATTTTAAAGTTTTTACTTTTTGGAGTTTATGATGAGCTAGATCCCATCAGTAAACTTACCGTGTTAAGTCAAACTCGTGATTCCTAAAAGTGCAGTGTGTTCATAGGTTTGTTTAGGGTTCCTAGAGTTAGTCAAATTGCCATTAATACCCTAGCTCAGCCACGTTTACTTGGTGAGATAAGTCGAGGTACTAACAACGACAATCAAAACTTCATAATATTTAAGGACCCATTACCCTCGTTAATGCTCCTCGCACTTGGGTACTCATTCAAAAAACGGGCCCAATGACCCGATTTCGGATTCGACCCAAGTTAGATCTATTCCCTTTCAAGGCTAGTTTTTTATCGGATCCATTCCTCTTCAAAAATATTTCTCTCTCTCTCTCTCTTTTTGTTGTGAGATAGGATATCACAGTTATTTAGTGACAAAATTAATTAGGATCATTTTCAAGAGAACTAGAAGGTGAAAAATGACATACTTGGGTCAATTTTGATGCTAACAAGCTCTAACATAACATTCCTTCCAATCTTGTCCATAGGAACATCCAAATGCTTCACAAGTATCTTCTTTAACTCTTTCGATCTTGTTCGTCGCACGATCGCAACCAGCATGACTGTTGCACAATGGTGTTGTACTATTTTCTTCCCTCCCCCTCTTCATGGAAAAATTATTTGTTATCCATCAAGGCAGTACGTTAGCCTTGCTACATAGTGCCATAAATCAACAAAAGTGCACCATTAAAACAAATGTGTTAAAATGTCTTTCATATGTAGATTCTCTTACTAGTAAGAGATAAATACCTGTAAGAGTATAGATATACATTAATGCATTTTAATGCACATTTCTATTAGTTTGTGCCAACAACACATGGATGAAAAGAGAAAATTATAAGTGAATGTGGAATCCATCAACATAAAAAGTTTGGAAGAATTGTCCAGTTCGAATTATTAGTGTATTTATTATTTTTGCTTAATTTTAAATTAGTTTAAATAGAGAACAATATAAATGATTAGTAGACTTGTAGATGCTAATTGAATTGGGATGTATTTTAACTATATTAGTTGTGTTTGAAATTGTTGAAACTAGTAGTTTATAAATTATAGTTTATAGCAGAAATTGTGAATATTTGATAAAAGTTATAATTTGTAGTTAAAATAAAAAAATAGTTATAACTTGTAGTCAGAGTTGTGGGTATTTGTAATAGATTATAACTTGTAATTAAAATTAGTAATATGAAACAAAAAGCTAATAGCACTAGCTTTGCCAAACACCATGATTGATGCAATTGCTCCACTTTTTCTTAGAGGAATAAAATTATAAAAAATTATATTTACTCACGTACTCTCTATAAATTCTATTTTTTAGGAAAGAAATTATGAAAATTTACATATAACATTTGTAATAACAATTTTGTCTGAATAATATTTCCTGTTGATTATTTCTCTTAGGCTTTAGTTAAAATATCTCAAAATTTGTTAAAAATAAGTTTTAAAACCTCGTGCCTAATTTCCTAGGGCATTGCCGCATTGCGCTGGAACTCTTCTTTTCTTTCGGACCAGCAAAAATTTTAATGGAGCCCAATGGGCTTCAGCGATGTCAGCTCAGCCCGTTTTTTTGGGCCGAGCCATTTTTATGTATTTCTTAATTTGTGTTTGGATTAATTTTTTTTAAATTTTTAAATTTTTAAAATTTTTATAAAAAAATAAATATAAAAAAATGTAAAAAATTAATTTAAATCAAATCGGTAAACTTTTTTAAAAATTTGTAAATAAATTTTTTTTAAAAGGAAAATCGACAATCTCACGGACAGAGGTATTATTTGTTCCGAGCTTCTGGAATTTTCGAATGCGCTTTTACGCCAGCATGTACGTAACTCTCTACGCACCGCCACTTTTTCCTTGCGTCAATGCTAACATACGCCAACACTCCTCTTACGCCCCACCAATTGATCATTCATATATCGCGGTTTTCGTAAATTCAGCACTTTTTTGAGACTACTACCGTTTCATATCGAACCTAATCGCTCTAGAGAGTTCTCTGATTATCGTCCCCGGCTCGATCAACACCGGAGGTACATATCTTCAAATTCTCAATCTGGGTTTTGTTATGGTTTATTATTTTGTCATGATTCTCAATATTAAGCTGCTATTGATATAGGAAAAAATTAACATTCCTTCGCAAATTTGGATTTTAAAAGTTGGGTAATCTATTAATTTCTGTTGGAGTTTGAAAGTTATTATTTTTTGGTGTTTTGATGCCCAAGAAAACATGGGTTGTGGTCTGATAAAATTTCTTGTTGTTTTGTGTGTGATTTTGTTGTTTAGCTCTTTTTTTTTTTTGGTCACATTTGAGTTGAATTTATATTGTATTGGACTGGGTTTGGGAGGTTAAAGGTGTGGCTTTCAGCTATTTATGATGAGGAGTTTCTGGGTTTCTCTAATCTGTTTTTGGGATTGTAAGATTCAATATGGTTGGGATTATTTTAAAATTTTGTGAAAGTAGGAACGAAGTTTGAATGATTTGTTTCTTAAACTCCAATTTGGGGATTGTTAAATCCTCAATTCATTAGTAATGGGGTTCGTTATATTTTCTCTCTCCCATGAACTCCTTTGTTTGAGGCATCTGTCTTATGAACTTGCAGCATGTTTGGATTGAGGGATCGGGAGGTGAGGGATTGGATTAGAAAAAATCACCAGGCCTCACCATTTCAGTTGTTGTCTCCTAGGATTAATAATCTTGCGTTTGTATTGTGGGATTGATATTAATTATCTGATGGACGAGGGACTGTTAATTCCTCATTCATAATATTAATAATATTGATATTATTAATACCAGGTTTTAGATTATCTTCATTCCTTATCTAACAATAAAAAATAACTGTACAACTCTTATCCCATTATTTATGCCATCATAATCAAATTTCTCTGTACACATAATTCATTCCATAATTGCCTAGTATTAAAAAAAATATGTGGGATCCACAGTATTACTTATCCCTCATATCCTATCCAATTCCATCCAGACTACCAAACGTGCATGTTAAAGCTATTAACAAGGCAGCAACAGAAAGTTAGGCAATAATTGATATTCATTTAACAAATGTAACCATGCCAAACCAGACCATTCCAAACTAAGCCTTTATCCCGGTCAATTAAGGTCGGCTACATATTCTTTTTATGTTATTATGCTTTATTAAGGGTCATATTTTAGTTTCAAAAATTCATTTAACAAATGTATCTAAGAAATATTAATGAATAATTTGGGGTGGTTTTTCCTTTCATTTGTCAATGCATCCAAATCTCTGCCAAATCATTTGCAGCTATTGAACATCTGAAGTATGATACCACAGTGCAGATACTATGGTTCTGGCACTCAATTTGGGAAATCATATGAGTAACTATTGATCTATATATCCTAAATTATAAAACCTGGTATTAATATATAACCTGTGTTCCCACCTTGAAAGAG
>JAOTRH010121168.1:0-14779 GCA_034768845.1 Heliamphora exappendiculata
AATCTGTTTATTGTGAAGCAGAAAAAAAAACAGTAACAAAGATTAAACTGTAATACTAAAATTGAAAATTAAATAGTAACTATATGCAAACAAAACCCGAAAATCAAAATTTGTGAATACTGAAATTAAAGAATCTGAAACAGTAAACGAATGATTGAGGCTCGTGTTTGATACGATCTTTAAGACGAAATTGCCCTCATACGGTACTTTGAGTTCACGGCAAACGTCTCCCAGGATACAATAATCTTCAAGAATCAGAAGCAGCACAGCAATCTGATCCTTCGGCAAACTCAGACTGTGTTCTAACTCTCTCACAGAAGAACAAAAACGCATGAGTGAAGAAGGGCAGAACTTCAGTAATGGAGCAGGAAGAAGAGGAAAACTGATTAATTAAAGCGGGTATGAAGCAGACTTTATATAGGCAATGAAAGCATCGGTCCGGATGAACCGAACCATTACCAAACTGGTTCGGCTCTTGGCGGTTAGACGCCCAACAGACACAAACCATTCGGGACAGTCGCGCCCCGGTTCGGCTCGGTAACGAACCGGTTCGGAATTGAAGGTATCAAAATTTTAAATTTTCCCGCAAAAAATTTGAATTCGAAAATTAAAATGAATTTTTCACAAAAAATAAGGATTGAACCGACCCGCAACTCGCGACCCGAGCCTGCCTCGGCTCGACCGGCGGCGCGCATGCGGTTCAATGGACCAAGTTAAACTTTGTCCATAACTGCTCCCCAACAAAAGTTAGGATGGCCTAAATGGCCAAACATTTATCTCCAATTTAGGCTATATAAGCTACCATAAACTTTTATCTTTATTCGATGTGGGACAAGGCTTTTTGCCTTCAAGATACCTTCATTTTTTCAACTTCCAATGCTTACTTTAGGAGTCAATTTCTCATTCACCCGTTATCGATTTTGAACGCTGTAAAAAATCATGATAAACTATTCGTGGAAACGAACATATTAAGATTGTGAATCATAAAAAAAAATTAATCCAATCTAAAATTATTTAGCTCCAAAATTAGCTAAAATCATGTTTACATAAGTTCAAAATTCACTATTTTTCAACAAAAACAAATACCTTTACCCCACTCCACGTTTTATTGGAAAACCCCATAAATAACAGAGCAAGAAGAACATGCTTGGTGAGTGAAATTGCCATCCTTGAAACTACTATAGCAAAAACCGAATTGGTGAGCCTCTCACTGAGGCTCGTGGAGCTTTCTTTTATACATTAAATTAAACTAGTTAAAATAGCAACAAAACAAAACCAAAAAAAAAAAATTAACTAGTCCTCTAACAAAATACAAAAACACCCATTAGTGGTTTTAGAAATCTAGATTGAGACACTATTGGGAATTCCCATGCCAGAAAGTCCTCTAGCTCTCGTTGAATCCGAGGTGCTAGGATACAACAAGGTATAAGGCACTTTCACAGGCCCAATTCTGTTCTTCAATCTCTTATCATTATTTCTGTGCGTTATTCTGTTTTCTATCTCAACCAACTGCTTCCCAAATCTCCCAAACGCTTCTATAGCTTCATCATCCGCAGTCCAATCCGGAACATCTCTCTGCCCCAGATAAACCTCATCGGAAGCATGCCGGGACAGAATCTCAATCAGAGACACGCCGAGGAGGGTTTGGAGCTGAGCCGTTATCGTTTTCAGGAAGGCAGAATCGGGATTCGACTCCAGCTGGGCGTACTCGGGAGTCCCAGGCTCCGGCATGAACCGGCGGCTGATGGTCGGGCGGTTGGGGAGGTAGCCGGCGTAAGGGTATTGGCCGAAATTGACGGCGGCGTGGAGCGCGGAAGCCACCCAGATGATGGTGGTGCAGGTTCGGATGAGGTCGGGTCTGGTCTTCATATCCGGCCACCAGGGCTCGTCTTTCTTGTCGGCGTGGCCGGCGTTGCGGAGCTCGGCCCACCATGACTGGAGCTCGGAGTCGGCTCGAATGGAGTCGTCGGTGGAGTAGTAAAAAGAGGAGTATTCGCGGACCCAGGTCTCGATCGCCGACCAGATTTCGAGCCCGTCAACGGCGTAGGGGTAATCTTCTATTAGGAGTTTGAGGCCGTGGGGCTGGCTTGGGTCTGGAATCGCCATTCCCCTGCAATGGAGTCAAAAATGGACAAATACTCAACTTTTTGACACATTTGCACACCTGCACAGAGATGACTTACTAAACACATACAAGAAATTAGGACTAGAACTTTTAGTCAGAGACATATTTTTACAATAGTACATAGATAATCAATGACCAAATCTAATACAAATAAGAAACAACTAAATATTTGACTACTTAGAATTTATTGATAAGAAGCTCCTTTATTATCTCTTTTATTATCTCTTAAGGGAGGTCAGATATCTATTCGGCTAACCAAGCAGCCATGTCGGCCTGATAACCATTCAGCTCGGCACTTAGGCCGAGCTTGAGTAGTAGACCACGGGGCTCAAACACACGACTTGTTTGATTATTCAAGTACTGGCCCGAGTTCAGGTGATATTGTAGCTCAGCTATAGGAATTCGAAATGTTGGGTAGTTCGGCCAGTGATAGCCGAGCATGATAGGTCCCAAGACATGAACGTCCAGGCTCAGTGCTTGCAGGTCTAAACCTGCTGTCTTTGTTGCAGTGTCAGGGATAGTTCAACCACCATCAGGATCAAAGTGTCAACAGTGGTTAATCTTACCTCATATAAGACCTGAAAGTAAACGGACAGTTTAACATGATAAAAAGAACATGCAGAGAGACGATGAGCCATAATATTCATGTTAGGCCACTATTAGGCTCTAGCAGCCATACATGAGCAGAGAAAGGACGATCCAACTCAGCTCGGGTCAAATTTGGGTACTTAACCCGATATTGACCAAGTCTCACCTTCTCTATAAAAAGGAGAACCATTTGGAACTATTTACAAGCAAAGGAATGCACTCTCTCCTATGGCATAAACTTTGTTAAAATATCTACTTATCTTTTTTTATTTAAATTAAGCTCTAATTCGATCGTTGGAGAGCCCATTGGCAAAGCCATCGACATGGCATCTCACTCATTTCTTGTATAGACACCCGAGGACACATCCTGGAACTTCTTGGCCAACGCGAACATGACATGTAGATCCCACTCTTTAAGCCTCTACATCTCTCATTTTTCAACTACTTCGAACACCCCAAATTAAAGCTTTTGACACTATTTTTCATTAGAAGCTTTGTGACTTACCTTAGAAGAAGATCATCAGGGAGTGCCTGCTCGGTGAACCTCCAGTCATTGTAAACCACAGAAGACATTTCCATGGCATATCTAGCTGGAAAAACTGTTTTCTCAACCACCCCTCCGGCATTGATGAGAATCTGTCGAGCCAAGGCATTTATATACATTGTATCACGGAAGTGGGGATGCAAGAGCTTGTGTATTGGGTGAAGCACGCTCAATTGTCGATTCGTCGCAATAATAAATGGCTCTATTACTGCGTGGGTGTTCAACCTGCGTCACAAAATCATCACATAAGCTTTCAAGCATATACACATTCCAAGCTAGACAAGTCTTTCAGTTTGTCCTTTTTTTTTTGACAAATCTATTGTTACCTATAAAACATGGGTACTTAAAAAATAATGCCTTGTTCGTGTTGAATATGTATTAAATACGGATATAGCACTAATATGGCAAAGAACGTACCGGGTGGGTGTGTCGAAAAAATACTAGATATTTTTTCAAGTGTTGAGTTTGACACCAATACATTTTGCGTACAGTGCTAATACATTTTGATTATAATATTTATACTTTATCTTAAGATTTATAATTATTGAAAATAACTTTTAACTAATACAATTGCCATAATAATCGTTGCCCGGCTCAGTAAGAATTGCCATTTGCCATCCAAACTAACAATGGTCAAAGATATAACGTTGGAATAACAATGCTAATATTTTTTTATGATCTAATATTCTCTCTCTCTCTCAAAATAGTTTTGTAATTGGCAAATATATAATCCAATCTAAAAGCACATAAAAAACATATTTATCAACATACCACAACAGCCGTGGTTGTACCCTATTTTTTTAGTGTTATTATACTGGCGTACTCATATCGTATTATACGTACTTGCCCCGTGCTTCAAAGATTATCACATAATCGTACCAATGGCTAATAAGTTGATGGTATCCCGAATCATTTACAGCAGCATAGGCTTTAGCCAGCTGCCACACTGAGCCTTCAATACCATGTTCTGCTGGAGTGAAGACTTTGCTGGTGGCACCATGCCGGTCCCCTTGTGGATGCGGTAGGCTTAACTCGATTGCCAACGGCTTCAACGTTCCATCCTCTTGCAGTAGGAGAAGCGTTCTCGTGGCGTACGTCTTTGTGGACGTTGTGTTTATCCGTCTCAGGTATGGCAGTATTGCGTCGTGATGATCCAATATGAACATCTTGTTATTCTCAATTGCCTATAGTTGCATTGTAACGTAGTTTCATAATACAGATGAAATGGATCAGTTTATTGTTGTTTAGTACTAGTTAGTCACAAAAATGGAGAAGAAAAACAAATGTGGAGGATAGTACTTTATCTATTGTAAGCCCATTCATGTTCTTCTGGATATGTTCTCTGGTGATTGAGCTGGTTTGGTTACCATATACTTTAGGGTCTAGCTTGCTAGCAGGTGGAAACTCCTGAGGTGAAAATTAACAAACATTCTAGTTAAAACACCAAAAAGATAAACAACAATAACAGATTAAATGATCAAATTAAAACAATTTTTACTTGGAGGCGACGAATGATAACGGGGTTCACTCCTGCGAGCATTTCTCGTCCAAATTCCTCATCTGTCCTCCAGGCAGAATTATTCTCTGAAACCGACGAAAACTTGATAACTTAATTCAAAGATAGACAACTAAATCTTCTGTGAAAATTTGTAAGTTTCTATAAAATTAAAAGACAAGTGGTGATATGGAGAACAGGATTTATATACCTTTGATTACACCAGGCAGTGGAAATTTTAAGAACTGCTCACCGTCAGAACGAACAAGTTCCTTCAGCATCTCCCACGGGATGCACTCCCTAAATTTACTTACCTGCACACCGTTTGGCAGCTTGATCCCGCCTTGATATAGGTTCAGTACGTCTTCAAAAGTGTCGAATTCATTAGGAGTTTTGTCTAACAAAGACTCGATTTCTGGCAGCAGTACCTGTCCAATGGATTTAAGTGCATAGGCAAGGAAATCTGACATCTTTACGTGAGTGAAGCGTTCATCTCTCGGAACATAAATGTCTAAACTTATAAGTGGCAATCTGCTTTCTGTGTTAGGATCTGCAGAGAAGATATAGGGAAATTGAGAAGGCAAATAAAGATTATCAAAACTGAAAGATGATAGAATAGTTACTGCAAGCAGGATACTAATTCATGTTTAAAAATTCCACATCAAATGCAGAGTTCACGGCCTTCTCTTCCATTGAAGTTTATGGTCATAAGAAGGCTAAAAAGTGATAATAGATGCCCGGCTCGACGTTGACAGATTAGTCTTGAAATGTTCATATTTGACGGGAAATGACCCAACTAACAAGACTCACCGCTATGCTATGACTTAAGACAGTTTTCGGCTACATTCCATCGTTTAGGCCTCGAGATTCGCAATTTTTCCATTTTAGAAAACTTTTAATTTAGCAATAACTTTTTATAAAATTTCTTTTTCCGGCGCTACTTGTTTTGACACATTTCTATATGTTTCTAGTAGCCAAATTTGACCTTAAGTCATTTTTTTTCTTGGTGATTGAAGGGGGTTGAAGGCCAATGTATGTGGCCCAAGCCCAAAACTGAACAAACTAGGCTGGACGAGAGGGCCACAGTCCGGTGCTAGTCGAGATGCATAACACCAGCGGCGCTTGGCAGCGTTAACTAAATAGGCGTGTCTAGTACGCCGAGCATTAATGGTAACATAACCGAGCTCAAAGAGTATTAATGATAGTGTGACCGAGATTGATGAGTATTGATGACAGATGTGTGGCCGACCAAAGAGTATCAATGACCGTAACGTGTCCAGGGACGAACGCAGAATTTTAATTTAGGAGGAGCGAATTATTCTTGTAAAATTTTAGGAGAGTATATATTAAATTTTTTAAAAAATCTTAGAGGAACAAACCTATATAATCATGAAATATTTTGAACTAATACTACTATAATAGTAAGTTTTTTCAAAATCTTGGGAAGGCGGCCGCCTCCATTCGCCCCTCTTAGGTCCATCTATGAGCGTGCCCATACAATTCTACATTAATGACAGCTGGGATTATTTCAAATACCCCAGCAGTCAACCGTATCAAGAAAAAGAATTCTGGCGAACCCCAAGTGAAGAGGAAAGCTTTCCGCCAAGGCAAAGCCTGGAGGAGGCAGTGTTTTCTTGCCAAAAAGAGCACCGAGATACACTATAAATAGATAACCCAACAACAAGATGTGAGACACAAGATTTTTACTTACAGAAATTCTGCTAAAATATCTATAGAGCCCTTCATCAAGGGTTTCTAATCTTTCTTTTCTTACAATATAAAATTAAGCATTGGAAGGATTTTTCGACACTAGCCCGTCGGGCAGTCTTACCCTGTCTGCCGATAAAGGAGCAATTCGGTCAAAAATCTCATCATAAGAGATCTAGTTATTTTCGTTTTTTTCACAACTACGGATTCATCCCCGTATGGTAATTTTTTCCTAATTACGGAATTGCCATGATTTTTTTTCTTTTTTTTGGGTAATTAAATTGGCAAAATTATATGCTAAGCGGATTGATATTCCTCATTCGATTATGGTTTAGCTCGTATAGATACATTGTAGTAAGTCCTAGGACTATTCAGTTGTTGGTCAATTCGAATTATTGAGAGTTTTTTATTTTAATTCCGTGTTCGTTATAAGAAAGAGCATCTCTAATTAATTCAAGTAAGTTTACGAATTTTGAGGTCAATATTCATCTAACCGATGCACCTTCCTCAACAACCCATTAAAAAAACTCCAACTATATTAAAGAGCTTAAAACACCAAATCTCAAAACACATTGGTCACTTGAAGAAATGAAAGCTAGATAGGTGAATAGATAGATAGATACATAAGGTTCTGACCAGCTTTTGTGGGTGCTCTGCCGGTTCTTCCTCTTCGGGGATATGGATACTCCTTAGACCCACCAAGCACCGGGCGTTCATATTCTGTGCCCTTATCTGGCATTCCCAAATCATTGTAGTATGCATAGTCGTATGTTCTATCCCATTCCTTGAGCTTGCCCGATCCATTTCCGCGAAGATTAGCAAGCTCTTGTTCTCTATAATGGCGCAGCGGTTCTGGTGTATTGCATGGTAGGTAGGTCTAATGACAAAGATCGTAAAGTTGTAGGTTAGTATGTTTTTTGTCTGAGTAATACATTTTGTCTGAGTGATATCATATAATCTGACATTTTATGTATAGTATTTATATTATTTTATAATTTTATTTATTTTTAAGCACTATATATAAAATATTACATCATATAATATTTAAATATAATTACCAAAATATAATTACTATAGTATTATTGTTTTTTTTGTTGTCTTATCATTACCGTTTTTCAAAATACCAAACATACTTTCATAGTGAAATTTTTTAGAGGCGGATTGGAACTTACCTTAAAAATTGTCTTTTTGAATTTTTGCGAAAAAGGTAGCTAGGCTCAAACTTAGGGCCCATTTGGGCTAGTTTTGAAGTAGGTTTTTTTACAACAACTTTTAAGTTGAACTGGTTAGTTTTTAAAAAAAATTAATTAACTTTTTTTTCATCTCTTAATCTAATAAAAAAAGTTAATATGTATTCTAAACACCCCAATTTTTTTTAAAATAAAATTATTATAATGTTCTTACATAAAAAGTCAACCCTACTCATAAAAACAAATAAAGTGGTACCAATATCCCAAACACTACAACATAAAAGAAAAAAATAAAAAAATTAAACATTTTAATAAAAAACAAAAAAATCATCCGAAATACTCTTTTTTTTTAATCATCCTTTTTTTCAAAAAAAAAGTAAAACCTTTTTAAATCCAAACTTAAAAGCTATCCCAAACATGTACCAAGTTGCTTGGTAAATTAGCTTTTAAACTCGAATTTTTTTAAGTTGCTTGATTGGATAAAAATTTAACTTTTTGAATTTTTGTTCAAATTGTTTATAATATTATTCTTTTATAGAGTTGATTATAACAATTATATATAGTTGACATTACTAATAATTAATAGGTTATCAATTGGGAGTATTAATTATTATTTTTTACAATAAAATGAGAGTTTAAATAAAGTATTTTAAGAATTAGGATTTTGATTTATTTATTAACCTTTTTTTGCCAAACGAATTATATATACGTTTTTGAATTTTTAGCCAAAACAACTAAAAAGTTTGACTTGACAATCATGCCCTCAATCTTGTCTAACATTTCAAAATTTGCCAAAATTAGAAATTACCTTGTTAGAAAAGAAGACCCGATCATACTTATAACGACGTGCTGGGTAAACCCAAGAATTACACACAAAATGGAGCTGACCATGCCCGGGGACATCCTCTAAGGTCAGTGTCTTGAGGTAGAGCTGGCTGTGGTGGTGGTTTCTGATGATGAAAGCGCCGGGGACGCCCATGGCTTCGTCCCACTCTAATGTAATGTTGAACGAGGCATCGCAGGCTGCCGTCACCGACGTTATTGTTGCAATCCACTTCTCAATATATGCTGCTTTTCCAAGCTTCCCTAGCTTTCCGTTTGCTATACAAATAGGGAAAAAATAAACCAGATTTAGGAGCGGCACCCCTTACAAACTCCCAAGACTTCTGAAGATTTAAATAATAAAGTTATTGCTTTCTCTGCCGGCTTAAGTTTTTAAGTAAATTGATAATTAACAATTTAATATAGTAAAAGTGTAGACGGTAGATTTAGATCTCACTGTTTGCTAAATAATTAAAAAAAATTACATGTGTTTGGTCTATTATAAAAAAAAATCAAGCCACACGTAAAGAATCATGTTGAGAATATAAATAATAAAATTATCTTTCTTTTTAACAATTTAAATTTTTAAGCGAATTGGTGATTAACAATTTAATTAGAACTAAGAATTCACCACAAAGTTCACTGGCTAAAGTTACCATGCCCCCACAATGCAGCAAGGGGCTCCATTGTGCATTAAGAGTGGGAGACAACAGAAAAGGAAAAGAAAAGGTGGGTTTTATGCATCTTGTGTTTGTGTTGGCTTTTTTTCTTCTATTTTTTTTGTAAGTTTTTTGGTTTTTTGAATTTTTTGTAAAAAAATAGATATAAAAAAATGTGAAAAAAATCAATTGATTACAATAGGAGGCCAGACAAGTGAACTTTTTTAAAAAAAATTTAGCAAAAAATCTTAAAAAAAAACTAGGTCAAACATAAAAAATGTGTGAGAATTTTAACCTAAATAAATTATTATCTATACAAGTTACAATTTATTTGGGTTCATAAATGAGGAATCTTTTTTCTTATACTTATTAGCAGTAATAAAGTAATAACATTATTAGTAACTTATTCAATACTATAATGGTTATTTAAATGAGTTAGTTTGATTAGACCCATCCTAAATACTACTTATTTCTTTAATCTATATCTATACTATTATATATAGGGATTAGGGAGGGCACCTTTGAAGTTGTGTGGACTTTGTTTTACCCAAAATGTGTGAAATTCATTTTATTTTAAAATTTTGAAAGCCAACAATGCTATATACAATGCATAAAACAATACATATTTCACCGTATGCATATGTATCATCAGAAAAAAATATTATATTAGAGATCCCACTTCTTTAAAAATCACACCATTCCTCTCTCTTATTTTTCATAACTAATTTGGTTTCAAATTACATTGTAACTGTTTTTTTTTTAACCATAGTTATTATTATATGTTGCAAGTTTAAATAGGTTATTACTAACCTATTCATGATACTAGAGGTTATATAAATATTTATCACTATTAATATTATTATGTTACACATTTAATAAAATTTAGGGTGATATCCTAATGGTGTTTTTCTACATTTATATAAGGCTTACTAGCCTATTGTCTTAGGAGGAGAAAATTTAGAAATATGTGTTGGGAGATAAAAGAGAGAGTTTTACAAAGAGAAACCTTTTACTGTTAAATTGTTTTTAATTATTTTATCATATTTTATGAGCAGTTTTGGTTAGTAACTTGTTTATATATACCTTCCTGGTGGACATCAATAATAGATAAGAAATCATTTGTGAACATTTAAATTGTATCTTAAAATTGATACAACGGTTTAAACTTTTACATTGAGAAAAATATCGACTTTAGAATAGTAATTACACGTCTTTTAAACTCGTAGGTTACATCTATTATACTTTCTATTATTTCTAATATCTTAAATTTTATATTATTTTATTTCTAGAAAATAGTTTCTTTTTATTATAACGCAAAACAAAGAGAAAAAATTGTGGGTTAGTTGTGTATCTGTGTCAAACTTCCTTTACCTAAGAGGAAGAGGGGTGTCATTGTGGGGCTTGGAAGGAGACATTGACTCAAGAACTTTCTTTAGAATAGGCATTAAGTTTTGTATCTAATTCCAAATAGAATACTGAAAACAAAAAAATTTCTATAACTCTGTTGATTTATAAAAATAACAAAAAAATTATAATAAAGTGACAACTCTTGAATTATATTAATCATTTTGGGATATAGGGAGCGTGCTGCGTCTAAAATGACAGTACGTTCGTGCTGCATTTTGTTTGGTGCGTGTTTTGAATAAATTTTTATAATTTAATTCGTTCATTACGTAGAACTCGTCGAATTTATTTTGTATGTGAAATTTTAAATTCATCCGATACATATAACTAAGTGATTGAATAAGATTTCCTAATGTTATTTTATAAATAAATAAATAAAAATTATAATTTAAAAAAAAAATTATTAAACAAATACTACTCAATTAGTTAGTTACAAGTATTAGATGAATTTAAAATTTCGCATACCAAACAAACTCAATAAGTTTTACGTAATAAAAAAATTAAATTATAAAAATTTGTTCAAAACATATATCAAACAACGAACAGCACAAGGATACTATCTTTTTAAGCGGATCACGCACTCCGTTTCGATAAAGCTCACAGTAGTATTTATAATAGACAACGACCCTAATCCAAACATAAATAGGAAATAGGTAAGGTAGTTTCCATAAAATCAAGCATAAAATTATTATAAAAAATACAAAAATTACTAAACAAGATAAACTTAAGTCTCCATTGCTAATTAGTTTAAAAATTAATTTTTTTATTTTTTTATATTTTTAGTCAAAAAATTAAATTAAGTTCAAAATATATTTCTTTGGTAACTTAACTTTTAAATTAATTTTTTTTAAATTAGTTATTTAAGAAACAAAGTTAATTTTTTTATTTTTTGTTTAAAATAGACAATTTTATCTTTTTAAATATTTGATATTAATAATTATACATAAGTAGTAGTGATAGTGGTAGTGGTAGTAAATAAGTTATGAATAAAGAGTATTATTATATTTTTAAAAATTTTAATTTGAATATTTTGAAAATTTGTATTATAGTTTGATTTTTTATTTTTTTTATTTTTTTTACTAAATGAGTAAAATTAACTTTTTACATTTTTAACTAAAAATTTAAAATAAATCAAATTACCAATCAAAAATTTAATAGCAAGGAGCTAAACCCTTCTCATGTGGCCAATAATTAAGAGAAGCGTCAACAAACTTCATTAACACGAGAACAAGATAGATGGTAGTGAGATTCCTATAAGCCTAGAAGGGGACAAATTCACTTCTTTACGATGGAAACATCCATGTCGCTAGTGATAAAAGTATTTTTTTTTAAAAAAATATTAATTTATTTTTATTGAGTAAATAAAAATAAAAATAAAAATAATTTATTTAATGTGTATTTTATACTTTTATATGTTAAAAATAAAAAAAAATATGTATTTTTTTATATGTTAAGTATTTTATATTTTATATTTTGCTTATGTCACTCTACAATAATTTATAACGTACGTCGCTCAGTCTCTTGCTGAAGTGATAAGGTACGAGGCATTGATTGGTCGCTTAGAATAATTAGGAACTTGGAGGAAAATTTTTACTTACCTTTGTTTGGACGAAATTTTTTAAATTTTTAAAAACTTTTTAGTGTTTAATATGATAAAAATTAAATTAATTAAGAGTATTTTAAAATTAACAAAAAAATAAATTAATTTTAATAAAAAATATTTTTAAATTTCTAAAATAAAAAATATTTTTTAAACATTACCATTCTAATATCACTGCCACCAGTACTCAACACATCGCAATCGCCATGGAATCGGTGCCACCAGTATCATCTACCATGGCTTATTACTTACGAAAACTCAAAAGAAAATTCCAATTTCACTAAGACAATACTTGTTTGGCAAAATTATTATTAATAATTTATAAATAAAAATTATAAATATTTATTAAATTTTATAATTTATAATTAAAATTTAAAAATAATTATAATTTATAAATTATAGTAAAAATTATAAATATTAAAAAGAATTATAACTTATAATTTATAATTAAAATTAATAATAAAAAATTAAAAATTAATAACAACAATATTCTTAAGCATCCCAAACATTATTGTCGGCACTATCAACGCTACCTTCACCACCATTAATACTAATTTCATAGCAACTACTTATTATTATTCTTGAAGTTACAATTAAAATAAAATAAAAAAATTTCTAAAAGATTATTTTTTCATGGAAGCAAACAAAACCAGGTGAGGAGGAAATTAACCACCCCATTTGCTGAAATTTGGGAGAGAAAGATGGGGACAGACCTGGGTCGCCATGATCGGCACTGATAAGCTGTATTGAAACACCTTTGCCCAAGAACTCATGAACTCGATCGAGAATCGAGGCCCCCAAATCATTCGTGTCCAGAACATTCTTCTTCATCAGAACCACTCTGCCTTTGATCTTCTTTCCGCCGCCGCCGTCGCCGCCGTTATCTTCTATGGACTTGTTTTGGCTCTTTCGGCCGCAAAACACTTCCACTATTTTCGCAAACACCGGCGCTGGAGTGGATGAGCAATTCCCCATTCGAACAAGCCCTCGTCACAGAAGCAGATTTTTAATTGAAATCTTGAATTCCAAATAGAGAGGTTTTATTTTATTTTCTTTTCAAATGACTTTAATGGGAAGAATTGAAGAATAGTTGTACGACCAGGGGACCAGACTAAGGAATTACTCGGAGACCTGCGAAGACTTGGGTTATACATGTATATTCATAGGCCCTGTTTGGAACCATTATTGATTATTTGTTTATTTTATTTTATTTTATTTATTTTTAATTAATTTTTTTAACTATATAGTTAAATTACTATATTTTTTACTACTATTATTATCCGGATAAGACAGAAAAATAAATCTTCTTGATCAAAATATTTAAAAATAAAAATAAATAAAAATTAATTAATAAGTCAAAATTTATGTTGTTTATTTTCATCTTTAGTGAATTTTTTGCATTTTTTGATTTTATTTTTATTTTTTCGGTTAGTATAATTGAGAGAATTTGAAAAAATAAAAAAAATAGTAAAAAAATTTGAAAAAACAAGAATAAGCAAAAAAAATATACAAAATTTTGCCGAAACAGGACTATTCCCCTGTTTGATATCTCAAAAAATAATTAATTTTTTTTTATAAAAAAAATTAATTTTTAAGCCAAACTGTTTGCTTTTTCAAGAAATTTAACTACTTTTTTTTCATCTCTTAAGTTATGGAAAAAAAAATCTATACACGTTCCAAATATTCTAATTTTTTTGAATTAAAATTACTATAATACTCTCAATTAAAAAAGTTAACCCTCCTCACAATGAGAAGAAAAGTTGCGTCAATATTCCAAACACTACAACTTAAAAGCAAAAAATAATGAATAAAAAAGTAAAAAAACTACTATAAAAATTTATTCTCAATATCTCAAATTTTTGAAATAATTACACTTACCTCACTTGATATTTAAACTTATAACATGGACCTTCCTTATAGTCTCTGAAATTAAACTGTTCTCCCTTCTATTTTACTTTTGTATTTTATTTTAATTAAAATATTTAGACTACTAAATATTTAGCCAGTTGACGATTTGTTCTCCCCCTCAGCATGGCCACACCCAAGCACCAAGCCATCACACTACTGCGGCGCACACCATTATCGAAAATCACCATAAACCACCAAGCCACCACTGCCGCACACACCTTCTTCTCCTATGAGCCGAAACGTGAAATAATGTAAAGAGAGAATAAATTAAGACAAATAAAAGTAATTTTTTGGCAATTAAAAGAACTGATCAAATTTTGAAAATTAAATTCTGATCGAATTTTAGAGATTAAATTATGAAATTATTATGAAATTAGGACAAAGAGAGAAGAAAAAAATTGCAAAAAAAAAGATAAAAATAAGAGCAAAATAGTAAAAGTAAAATTTCTGTTAACGACGTTTGTATGACAAGTCTGATGTGGGAGGACAATGTAATTTCAAAAACTACAAGGGTATTCATGTAATAAGTTTAAATTTTAAGAGAAGTAAGCGTAATTATTCCTAAATTTTTTTTATTTTATTTTTTTTTAAATGTTAAACATTTTAAAAAATTAAAATTTTTAGATATTTCAAACAGACCCTATATATATATATATATATATATCTTATGTATGAACAGTGAACCTGCAAACCCTTTTTTATATTATATGGTTAGGTATCGATATCGAAATGTGCTA
>JAOTRH010121179.1:0-14779 GCA_034768845.1 Heliamphora exappendiculata
AATTTTGCCTCCTTTGGAGAGAAAAGTGTGAGAAGAAACCAAGAGGAAGAAAACTCTTCGATCGGAATCGGTGCCCATACACCGTGATCGTCGTAGTACGTCTGAGACATACGTGAGAAGGTTGCAAGGCCGTCTTCAACGTATTCGGGACTTCTTAAAACTTTTCGACAAGCTTCATAAAAATATTATGCTATTTAGATTAATATTGTTCTTTATTTTCATGAAAAACGCACACGTCGTTTTTTAATATCACGGCGTCGGTTCAAAATTTTTTATTTTCGCTTCAACACTACTCATGTCTACAAACTTGAGAAAGCCCTCTATGACTTGAAAGAAGCTCCACGAGCTTGCTATTCTAGTTTCTCTTAATTTCTTTGATCTCTTAGTTTTTCAAATAGTCACTGTGATACCTCTCTCTTTGTCTAAAAGTCTTCATCAACCATCACTTATCTCTTGATTTATGTCGATGATATTCTTATCATTGGCAATGATCAAAGTCATATTTAATCTCTTATTGTTCATATTAACACTTTTTTCCCTAAAAAAGAACTTGGGAATACCTCATATTTCTTAGGGATATCTATTAAAGCTTGTCATAGTGGTTACTTTCTATCTCAAGCTACGTATACTGCTGAGATTTTGCAAAAAGCAAGAATGAGTGACTGTGAAGCCTATTCCTCACCGTTAGCTATTAAACCTTTGTAACTTCTAGTGATTCTCTTCCCTTTTCATAGCCTTCCCATTATCGTAGTTTAGTTGGTGCTTTGCTATATCTTAGCATTACTAAACCTGATATTTCCTTGATTGAAATGAATGTTGTTAACATATGCATGCCCTTATAGTGGAAAATTTTGGGGGTGTTGTAGTCACCTCAATTTGACCAAGTCGAACCTTAGGCAGTCATCTCGAATGCGCCCTAGTGACGAAAGAATGAGAATTAAGCTCGGAGATACTCCTAAGCAAGAAAAAACACAAAAATCATCAAACAGCCCAAGCCGTGACCATCATTTCTAATGGCTATCACTATTTGATCCTCGTTGCTACTTTTTGATGTTGGCCGTTACCTTTATTGTAACGGTAGCCACTTTGGAAACCCCACCGCTACGTTTCATTTTCATACAAATTGCGGCTTGAACTGTAAAAAGCAAAATGGTACCTGCTTAAATTGTTAAAAAGCAAAAAGGTAACGGCCGACACTGTTACTCCTTTTTGGACAAGTGGCATCATTCTAGAGGGGGTCTGGCTTACTTGTTTTAGCTATAAATAGATGCCATTTCCAAACCAAAGAAGAGGAGAATAATTTCAGAACACCCTTACTTTGCCAAAATCCATTCTTACCCAATATTCTATACTTCTCAAGCCATTTTTATGTTCTTGATTGCCTTAGAGGATTCCTTGGACCTTGTATTGGATTGAAGACCTCCTATTCACACCCCCGATGGACCATTTGAGATGGATAAACACACGAGGTAACCTTAGGAACCATGACTTTTCTCTAAACCCTCATTTTCTTCCTCCGAGGGTGTCGTGGGTAAGGTTTCTATTATTTTGTTATCATTTATTTCTATAAAAGCATCAATTTCTTTAAGTTCTTATTATATTCAGTTCCTTTATAATCATGTGCTCCATATAGTTACTATTGTTTTCGTTCTGTTTTCATACTCACTAGCACACCGAGCACATTTGAAGTTTTCAGAGGTTCTACAAAACCAATGGCTATGACCTTTCAATGACATGGCTGTGAGGTCTGTTTCACCTATAGTAACGACCGTAAAGTATCATGCTGAGCCGCCATCTTTTTGATCAAAAATAGTAATGGCCATGAGGTTCCTATACCGAGCCATCACCTTTATGCCTATTAATAGTTTGGCCGTGATATCCCTTTATTCAGGCCGTGATCTTTTTGTTAGGTTAAGAGTGTGAAGATGTCATTAAAAGCTTCGTGGTATTTATGCTTTATAGTTTCCTTTTCCTCTTTGCTGTTATGATATGTATTCTTTCTTTTATACCCTTATTTCCTTCCTTGAGGGGCAATGAACAGTAGATCTAACACCAGATTAGTGGATTGTGATCGATGTTCTTTATGCTTTCAATTTAGTACCTAATATGGACCTAAAACATGTCGGTCGTGACCTTAAATACCTACGGCCGTATGTTTTATAAGCCATAAAGTGCTGGCCGCCATATATTGTTATCATAGCCGTTAGTTTTACCTATGTGATTGTCACGGCCGCCCTTTTACCTTGGTTACGACCGCGTAATTTTTAGAAGCCAGTGATATGAGAGATGTGTTGATGCATCCTTTTTTCCATCCACAATGTCTTGTACTTTTTATTTAGTATTTTTCATTGCATGAAGGATAAAGGATTAGGGATTTGGCCTAAGATCGATAGGCCATGGCCTTTGTCCTGTTTATCCTACACATTTGGGCCCATGTTGGTCCTCGCTTCACATCTATACCCTTTTTGGAACCCTGAAAACCACAGCCATGACTTTCGTTGGTCACGGCCGTGAGGTTTTGTTTATCATGTTTGTTGCGGTAACCCTATATTTATCACGGCCACCATCGTTGTGACATTTTATGTCACGACCGCGACATGTGTTGCTATGGCCGTGTGTTTTATGCATATCCAGTAACTTGAAACAGTGTTTTAATCTTTTCTATTTTGTTATGTATAGCCTATTTATAGCATGTTAGAAATGAAAACTTTATTGCATGTCCCTTAGGTTTTTATTTATTTTACTGTTCACTCGCATGTTTTTTGCTTTGCTATACTCAAACTATACGTGTGGCATATCTAGAAATAATAATCAAATCGCATGACGCTGAGAATCGTAGTTAAGTTTTGCTTTGTTGTTTGTTTTTGTTTGAACTCTCTTCAACCTCCCGTTTTGTATATGTTACCTTTAAAAAAGTTTATAATAGGAACTAATAATGACAAAGTAGAGGCCAACCTCATGGTTAGGCGAGAAGGGTGCCTAATGTCTTTCCTTCTTGTACCTTAGCCCCCAAACCCTCCTTTTCTCTGGTTACACTTTTAAACGACCAGCCGCCTTCTTTTGTTTTTTCTTGATTTTTCTCAAAAACCAAGTGACACCCTCCTAATCTCTAAAAAACACCTGTAGTTTTTCTGGCGACTTCATTGGGGAGTGATTTTTCAAAAAAATCATAAGAGGGCTTAACTTGAAATATCAATGGTTCTTATTATAAACTTTTTCATCGATATTCGCATATGTATTTGTATATTTATGTGTTTGGTTCTTAAACCCCTGCTCTGCCTACCCGATACCTCGGCCAGTTCACTGTCTTGGGGCTATGTCAGGAAAGCCAGTAAGCTTTCTGGCCACAAGCTTCCATAGATGTGGCAAAAAGAATTATTGCATACCGTTTGACCATGCATTGTACTATTCCTGGCATTGGGAGGTATATTATTAACTCTATTCAGAAGGTACACTGAGTGAAGACTTACTAGTCTTTTCACGAGCATATAGCTTCTTAGAACCCTTATTTTAGGATCAATAAATCTTTTAGGGTTATGTAATTTTCTTTTTATGAATGCTTTTATTTGTATAGTAGCACCTCGATTAGGGTTAGCCTTCTTTTTCCCAATCTGCCATCGAGGGAGAGCTGTTTTGAGTTTACGTGGGAGTTTTTCAGTTTGTTCAAGTCCATTTTTGAGAGAGTTGTTTTGAGTCTAGGTTTGGCTGATGAGTTTTTCGATTTATGTAAGCCCTTTTAGTTCAGAGACCCAAGATCATAGCTTCAGATAAAGAAGAACCTATACGTATTTGGGCCTGATCTCCGAGCAGAAGGCTCAGACGTACTAACCAATTGTGATTGCCGATGACATACCCAGAACTGACCACAGCTGACATGATGAGGGTAGTTCTAGAATTACAATGGATAGTTGAAAGGGTTAGTTCTACTATGATGAATCAAGCTAGGCTTTAAACACAGTGTCAGGCTCAAATTCAGGCCTTATAGACTCGGGTCATGGAGCCCAATGTGGTTGTTCCAAATGTTCAAGAGGACGGAGTAGGAAATGATAATTGGGATGACAATGCAGGACTCGAAGGAGCTCAGTAAGCAGCTTCTACACAGCCTGTTCGATCGGGGATCGCAAAAATTTTGGCCACGAAAGAAGTATTCTTGTCTGATAAGGTTGATAAGCTAGAGAAGATTTTGAGGAAAGCCCGAGGTGTCAAAGAATATATGTTGGATGTCGAGGGATTTTGTCTCTTCCTCGATGCTAAAGTTTTTGAGAAATTTAAGATGCCTGATATGGAGAAATTTGACAGGACTGGGGATCTGAGGATTCATCTCAGAATATATGTGGGGACATTGTCGCCGATGGGTATTAATGACCAATTGAAAGCCAAGCTTTTCTAGTGATCTTTGTCAAGAGCCACTCAGAAATGGTTTCTTTCTTTAGATGCTGCCAAGATAAGAACATGGGAGGACATTGCCACCGCATTTGTCAATGAGTACAACTACAACATCCAGCTTGATGTTACCACTAAGGAGCTCGAAACCACCCGACAGGAAGCCAAAGAATCTTTTATGAAATTCTTAACCCGATGGAGGGCTAAAGCAGTTAAGATGACGAGTTGACCCACTGAGAAAGAACAAGTAAGAATGGTGGTGAAGAACTTGCAACCGCAATTCCACAAGTATCTGATCACGCATCCATTGATGACATTTGAGCAAATTTTTGATGCGGGGGTACAAATTGAGGATGCTCTGCAGTTCGGGAATATTGAAAAGGGAGAACCAAGTCAAAAAATGATTCAAAAATTGTATGCCGGTAATCAGAATAATGCCGCAAATGCAGTGAGCCGAAGTTACGAAGTGAACTTGCTAAACCCCAATTCAAATCAGGCAGTCCCATCTGTTCAGTCAGCCGCCCAAAATTCACCCTGAAATTAGAAGAGAATCTTTATCCAACTCACCGTGTTGTTAACATCCATCTTGAGCCGTTTGATTGAGAAGGACCTCATAAAGCCTTTGGAGTCGACTCCACCTCTAATTCCTTTGCAATCCTGATATAATCCTACCCAGTACCGTGCCTTTCAGCAAGGGTACGGACATCTAACTAACAATTGCATGCGGCTTCAACATGAAATTCAAGATTTGATTGACAACAAAGTGATCCCTCCGCTCACCGCTGTACAGAAACTAAACATTACTACCAACCCCCTTCTGAATCATGCCAATCAGTAGAATGTAAACGTCATCGAGGAAGAGTTGAAAGGATTTGATCCCACTGAGTTTATAGTCTCCGTGGTGGAACCGAAACTGATTGTAGATTTTTCATCTAGGCAGGAGGTGTTGTGCTTAGATGACCTTATCCAGGATTTGATTGAGGATGATTCTTTCACCTTACCGATCTTCATTATCCATGAGGAGAAAACCCCTCCCCCTACCAATAATGAAGAAGATGAAGAAGTCAAATGCCTATGGGAAGATTTGGCCCACCTTGAGGCATTGAATGATTTGGAAGAGGCCAAAATTGACATCAAGTGGCACATCCTGACCATCCCGAGCAATGACAGCCTAGCATCAAGGGCCATCTTGGTACGGGGAGGCTAACCCAAGTTTTGAAATAGGAGAAGCAGGAAAAGCAATATCAAAAAGAGGAGAATCTTCGAGAGAAAAGGACGTCGATAGTGAGAATAAGCAGAAAAAGGAATTGCTAGTTAGTACGGAAGCCGAAGAAAAGGAGCAGAAAGAGGAAAGTACTCCCCAAGTAAATTTGTTAGGAATCGCAAGTCTTGCATTTGACCCTTCTGTATACATAGTTCCTCTCCATGATCCAAAACTGAGGACACCTCTACCCAATGGACCTATCTCATGTTTACTCGAATGGGATTATCAAGAAGAGAACGACATGTGGGAGTTAGAAGAAGTCGAGCAGGAATTCATAGATATAGAATATGATGAAGGTGAAGATGTGCCAGAATGGCACCTAGTAGTCGAAGAATCACATGACCATGGAGGCTCGTCGGAGCCTTGGGGCATTCCCCCATCCTACGATTATGAAAACCCGTTGGATGAAGTGTCATTGCCACAACTTTTTGAGCTGGAGGCGGCAATAAGTGAAGAATCCAAATGGTTTTCACAAAACATAATGGGGATCGAGGAAGACTTCTAAGGAAATGAAGGGAACAGTGAAGAGACAGACAATTTCTGAGCCTTCCGAGAGAAAGGAGGCCCGGTGGCCAAAATTCGGGAAGTAGTTGACTAGCTTGAAGGGCTATGGGAGCCCAAAAAGCAAATAGAACACCTGAAAAAGAGTGAAAAATACTTTAAGCCCGCACAGCTAGAGAAGGGGCAACCAAGTAGAGGCATAAAGGAATTGAGAAAATAGGCAGAAAGAACAGAAAGACAGAATAGTGAAGAGGAAGATGCAGTTCTTAAGCAGCTTAAGAAGACGTAAGCTAATATAAGCACTTGGGGATTGCTGGTAGCATCTCACAAATACTGACAGGCTATCTTAAAAGCCCTGAACAACGTGGACATACAAATTGATGTCACTCCGGACCAGTTGGTTGGAATGCTCGTACCCGAGAAACAGTCCAGTATTATTGCCTTCAGTGACAGGAATTTTCTAGTAGAAAGGCTATCCCACAATAAACCATTGCATTTAACCGTTAAATGTTTGGAAAAATGGATACCAATTGTTTTGGTAAAAAACGGTTTGGCCCTCAACGTATGCCCGCTATGAACTACTTATTGCCTAGGATTGAAGATGCAGGATTTCAAGCCGAGTGCACAGGGGCTATGAGCATATGATAACATGCGAAGAGATGTCTTTAGATTAGTGACTTTCGCTGTAACAGTGGGAGCCTTGGAAAGTGACGTAGAATTTCATGTCCTTGACGTGCCATCGTCATTCAACCTGCTACTGGGAAGGCCATGGCTACATAACCCATTGATTAGAGTTGCTCGATCTACCCTACACCAAAAGATAAAATTGATCAAAGATGGATCAATTATCACTATACTGGGTGAAACTAGCTTGTCAACTCCACTCAGTGATGCTACCCCGCTTCTTAAGATCCAACACGAGGAGGAGGATTTCTTGTTAAACGGGTTTGATTTTTGATGAAACCAAGGCTATACAAGTTCTAATGAATGATGAGGGGAGTTATGTTAACCTAAGAGTCATAGCCATGATGAAGGAAATGTCCTACTTTCCAGGGATGGGATTAGAAAAGTGTCTGCAACGGATTTCAGAGCCAATCCCCGTAAATCACAATCGCCTTGGGTACAGACTGGGATACAGGCCAGAACTGAAAGAGACAAATGTAGGGAAGTATGAATCGATGCTGAATAGCCATTTCATTAAATAAGGGGACAATTTTCCTTACTGTGGATTTCCAAAACCATGGATAGAAGAGAATACTAACAAAAAATTACCAGAATTGAAAATCTTTTTCAATCACTAGCTATCTCAAAGTGATGAAGACGTCGAGATTTGGCAGATGGATTTTGTAGGAAAAATGCAAATAGATTGGGCAGATCTTTATGAACGAGGAGATTTGGAGTCTTTCTTTAATGAAGAGATGGCCCAGGTGCATATAGGCAATGATGACAAAGACAAAGACGTGCTGATGATGGAAGCTGGCGTGCCTGCAGATCACACTTCGCATATCATGGATGCAACTAAAATGAAAAAGAGTCAGTCCTTTGAGTCTTTTATTATGCATGATGTAACGACTGGGTTGGAGTTTGTTGAATCTGTCTTTACCAAGTCGGTTAACATCGAGTTTGCTGAGAATGCATTTGCTAGCATCCCAAGCCCTTTTTATCTTGAGTCTTAGGATGTAATCTCTTTTGAAATCAATGAAATAAAATCAGACTTTGCTTACTTTGCTGTGTCTCAAATATTTTTCCTTAATTCTGAAGACTTTAACAAATTCGAGGAGGATGTTCCCTAAGAATTAAAATTTTTAATTGAAAAGGAAGCAAAAATGTGAGCCAAACCTATAACCGAAGAAATGATTCGATAAATCTTAATAATGAAAATAACCCACAAATGGTTTAGACTGGTTCCACCTTATCTTTAAAGGAACGTGAACAACTAATCTTTTTATTAAAAGAATTTAAAGAAATTTTTGCATAGTCCTACGAAGACATGCCTGGCATAGACACCGACATTGTACAACACCAAATCCCCTTGTGTCCCGATGCCAAACCCGTCAAGCAAAAGCTAAGGAGAATTAGGTCGTATTGAGCGCTCAAGATCAAGGAAGAAGTTACCAAATAGTTAGATTCCAGATTTCTCACGGTTACAAAGTATCCGAAATGGGTTACTAATATTGTACCGGTGCCAAAGAAGGATGGAAGGATCCGGGCATGTGTCGACTTCAGAGACCTCAACAAGGATAGTCTCAAGGATGACTTTCCTCTCCCCTATATAGATGTCTTGGTAGACAACACCGGTAAGAAAGCACTCTTGTCCTTCATGGATGGTTTCTCAGGGTATAACCAGATTCTGATGGCTCCAGTAGACCGAACGAAGACTACCTTCACAACACCATGGGGTACCTATTGTTACAGAGTTATGCCATTTGGACTAAAAAATGCAAGAGGTGGATGCTAAAGGGCTGCAACCACGTTGCTGCATGACATGATTCACAAAGAGGTGGATGTATATGTGGACGATATGAATGTAAAATCTAAAACCCGAGAGGGACACGTCGTTGCATTAAGGAAATTCTTCGAGCAGATTAGAAAGTATAAGATGTGCTTGAACCTTTAGAAATGTGCCGTCGGAGTCACTGCAAGCAAGATGCTTGGATTTATGATCACATAGTGAGGTATAAAGGTAAGCCCATCAAAGATCAAGGCCATTCTAGAAATGCCACCCCCGAAGACCGAGAAGGATGTAATGAGTTTCTTGGGAAAGGTTCAGTTTAGCAGTCGATTCATCACCAAACTAACCACTACATGTGAACCCTTATTCTGACTCTTGAAGAAAGGAACCAAGTTCTAATGGGACTAGTAGTGTCAGGACGCATTCGAAGCCGTACAGAAGTTTTTGCAAAACCATTCAGTTTTGTCACCACTAGGATCCGGCAATCCTTTGATATTATACCTATCAGTGACTGATTCAGCAATGGAATGTATGATTGCACAGGAAAATGAAGCTAAAGTAGAAAGAGCTGTCTATTACTTGAGCAAAAAAATAACCGAATGCGAACGGCAGTATACATCTTTGGAAAAGACTTGCTAAGCGCTAGTCTGGGCATTCAAAAAGTTACACCACTACATGTTGGCATACCGTGTTGTTCTAATCTCAAGGATGAATCCGCTCAAATACCTCTTTGAAAAGCCAGCATTGACAGGAAAGTTAGCCCGGTGGTTGATGATGCTAGCTAAGTTTGATTTGTAGTATGTCACGAGAAAATTAGTAAAAGGGAGAGCTATTGCTAAGTTCTTAGCCAATCATCATATCAACAGAGAAGAAGAGCCAGAATTTGAGTTTCCTGATGAGCAAGTGCTGAAGATTGAGAAGGATTAATGGACCCTCAAATCAATACGGTTTTGGGATAGGGATACTCCTTGTCACTCCTGATGATTCTCATATTTCTTTGGCTTTTAAGTTGAATTTTGAGGTTACCAACAATCAGGATGAGTACGAAGCTTGCTTAGCTGGATTGGAAGCCACCTTAGAACTAGGGGCAAGAAAGATAGAGGTCATATGAGACTCAGCTTTGGTCGTATCCCAGGCAAAGGGAGATTGGAAGGTCAAAGAAGAAAAGATGGTTTAGTATCATCGAGAACTCGAGCTAATGATCCCTTGCTTCGAAAATATAATATTCATTCATGTGCTAAGATTGTAGAATAAATTCGCCGATGCTTTGGCTACTCTAGGATAAATGATAAATATATCGTCCAGGATAAGAATGAGGCCCTTGAAAATTCAACAAAAGGAGGTACCTGCAATCAACAACATCACTATGACCCAAGAAACCAATGATGGGTTACCATGGCATTACGACATTTGGAAATTCATCGAGAAGGGAGAATATCCGAGCCAAGCCAGTAAAAAGGACCAGAGAGCTATCAGGAGACTCGCCGCACATTTCATAATATGTGGGAAAAAATTATACAAAAGAGGATATCTGGGAGTCAATAAGCTTTGTGTCGACGCAGAAGAGGGACGCGGAGTGAATAAATAATTTACAAAGTTACTGCACACAAGTGTGATATCAGGATCGGGGGAACTGAACGAGGGCAAAAGATTTCACTAATGTCGAACATTCAGAACCGATGATATTAGAAATGAGGGTATTTAAAGGCTTTAATTGGGTGCGCAAGTTGACGTAAGGGCTTGGAAAGGAACTCATAGGGATAAAGTTGTGGAGTTCTAACGGTGGTTTTCGTAAAATTTAGCCTACTCCGAGTGCTTTATCATCTAAGGGTTCGTTAACTTATCGGTGGTTTGATCGTCTATCAGCTATCCTAAGAGAGTGTTGAGATTTTGGGGTTGACTTAAATTCTTGAATATTTTCATATTTTTGGATTTTGTGGAATTTAGTTTGAGATTATGAGATAGCTTATGAAGAATTCAACAACGAACATTTACGTTTCATTCAAATACATAACCGTTACAAGGTTTTCAAAAAGTTCACATAACATACACACAACCTTCAAATAAAAGAAAAAGTACAACGCCTAGCGTACTAAAGCCTAAACAAACAAATGCGGATAAAAGTGGCAGACGATTTCTTCGTGTTCCCAAGTCGCTTCGTAAATGCCGTAGCAGCACCACTGGACCTCTACATACCAAATATTCCCTGGTCCCCTATGAGCTCTATCTGTGATGGCCACCGGTACCTCTTCATAAGTCTTCGAATCATCAAGGTTGATATTTGAGCTGTGTGGGTCAACGATCCATTGTTTATCTTTCGGCGTTGCAGTTTGCAGCCATCAGGTCTATACCAAATATGCAAGTCGCTCCTTAAACCCTGGTGGTACTTTCATTCAGTATGCTATCTCGTCGTGTTTCTCCAGAACCTTTAACGGACTTATAAATCGATGGAAAGATTCTGACTTCCTCCACTTCTTTGTCCTTTTTGGGAATACTCCAACATAAACCCACTCGCCAATATGGTAGTCCTTACAATAGTCTTGGCGGCTCCAGTAGATTGTTGCATCTGTCTCCTACTCATCATCTGATTCGAGCGGTGGCGCCTCTGGCGGGTCATAAAAGAAACCGATGGCTCGCTCCTCGTTCTTGCTGTCATCTTCCTCAGGTTCTTCCTCATCCTATACCTCAGCATCTACCTCGTTTCTTACAGCATCTGGTTCTTCGTCTACTCCTACTTCCTCGACCTATTCTCCTTCATGAACTGGCCACTCATTCGGAAATATCCGTGTTAACGGAAACACGTTTATCGGGCCTTGTTCTTCAATGGGTTCTTCTTCAAGGTCTGAGTCTTTTGGTTCTGGTGCTGCCAATGGTTCCCCAACCGACTCTACGTCGGACACCATCCTAAGATGAGAGACGATTAGGAAAACAAACTTAGGGTATCGATTTTAGGTTTTTAGATTTATAAGTGATAATTTAATAATATAGACACTTTATACAGTTTTCGACGCTATAGAACTCGTAGCCTCCCATAACCCAAAGCTTGAAGGTTCACTAAATCTAGGCTTTGATACCAATTATGATGCCCCGTCTTTCGGACATGTCGGGACCTACATACTTATAATTATGAGAGATATTCTAGCCATGCATTCATAGTTACATATAGTAGGTACTACATTAATTAGAGTTTTGAACTGTCCAAGATACATAACGATTACAGTTCTCCAAAAGATTCAACAAAAATTATAATACGCCCGTAGAAACTAAACCAAAAGAACAAAAAAAGGGATGAAGTTCAAATTCTTCAATTTGCGTTGTCGGGATCGGCTGGCTCCTTCCACTCACCCTGTTCCTCGAAGCCTTCTTTTGCCACGGGTGCAATCTCTTCAAAAAGTTCTTCTTCTTCACCTGTGGCACGAATTCCATGAGCCAACGTCCAGAAGCAAACTCCCTAAACCTTCTAACCAAACTCGCAACAATGTATCCTATAACGCATATCGTATAACACCAGATACAATTTAAAGCCAAGGAGACAGATAAATTTGACATTTACAGCAAGGTAAGCATATATAAGAACAATTATGCAAGTGCGTGATGCAAATGAATGCGAACCCATGGTGCCTAAGCCCTTTCAGAATATGTAATCTCCCAATTCATTTTTAAAATTGGCAACCAAGGATGCCCTAGGTTCAAGACCACAGAAGGAATGATTTTCACATAACCCAACCCACAATGACCGGTGCAAAAGGGACTCTGATAAACCAAGATGCAAGTGTAGTAATGCTCATGGTGTGCGACATGCTTCTCCTGTACAACTAATTATAGCATAGCATCTAAACATGGTATAGCACAAGGTACAATTCACTAAACTATGGAGTACAAGTATATGAAGCACAAGTTACAATTCATGTGACACAGATTTAACCTATCGGCATGAATTTTATTCATCAAATTGTCATTTGCATACACCAATCATTTACATAATTCATTTAAAGTCCATATCTTTAAGTCCCACAATGTGACATGCCACTTATACACTTAGCCAAATTTAAGTAAATATTCAAGCGTCAAATTTAAAATCATGATAGTGTTTTAGGGAACCTAGACATGAAGTTAAGTTTTGATTTTTGGACACCAATTAGATACAAATATTTTCTATAACTTTTATGTTTAACACTAAGGTCAGATCCTAGGGCAAATGGGTCATTTACACAAATTAAGAGAAAGCCGTTCAACACTTTATAGAGAAAAATACAGAATTTTGGCCTCTGTTATCCTCACTTTTAGGGCATCAAATCAAGGACAATGGGTCTGATATTTGGATATGCTCTAGGTTAAGGTGTCCCATACAAGTTTCATATTTTGTGCTAAGACTAGTTGTTTGGAACAAGTTGATGATGTTGGCCATGTTATAAAATGGGTTTAGTCAGCATTAGAAGGTTCATGAGAACCTGTTTTCAACAGAGAATGCACAAGACCTTTGGGGGACAATTCAAGGGTATCTAGGGCTGATTTTTGGTTAATAAATCATTTAATATTCTAGCTACAGTTTTAATGAAAACCACTTTTGGATTTGGCCATTAAAAACATAGGTTTTTGGTTTTACAAAAACATGTGACAGAGAGCTCTATCAGTCATAGATTCACAACAGTGACTTTGGGGAGGGTTTTGACCTATCAAGACTTCATATTTTAGTCTCCTATTTGGTGGGCAGAAAGATAAGCATGTTATCTACAAGTTTTATATTTTGACCTAAGTTCGGTTCTCACTCTAACCTGGGGTGTTTATGTCTGCAATATAGAGTGGTCAGAATCTGACACACGCTTTAGTAAAAATGATATATCTCAAGTTTTACCCAATGAAATCACTTCAAACCACTTTTGTATGGAAGATAACTTAAAAATCTAGATCTGAACATAAAAAACACACGTAGATCATTTTTTTTACAATTAGTTATGATAGTTCAAAGTTCATGAAGAAAGTTGAAACACCCAAAAAATAAGGCCATTTAGGGTTTCGATGTCATAGCTGAAGATATGTTTAGATTTGGTTTATTTTCTTTGCATGCATGTAATGTATATAGATATATATCAAAGTTCCAAAGCCTATACAAGCCATTAAACTCTAAAACAATTACATGCAAACATATCCAACAATAAATTACACATGAGCAACCCCTATTCTACCATCACGATGCCTTTTTGGGTAAGATTTTGTTTTTTATTCTTAGAGATGTGTATAGAGATGGATTGAGGGATATTTTGTAAGAGAATGGCAGAGGGTTTTATGGAGTTCACTTATTTGTTTGAAGACCTATAGATGAAAGATAATAAGGACTTAGCTTCTATGCAATCTCTTTGCCTCCTCTAAGCTCTGTCTTCCATCCTTCTTCTTTCTCTCCTTCTCTTCTCTCTTAGAACACTAAGGATATCTTCTGGTTCTCTCACACACACTATAGTGTACGAAATATAGAGGAGAACAGGGTGGTCATGGTGTATTTTTATAGCAAGAATTGTAGTAGAAAATAATTATTATGTGTAAGCTTTAATTTGAATTTTCTTAAATTCTATTGGAAGCATGTCACGCCCCAAACTCCGGGTCACGTGAAACACACATAAACAACCATACAAACACCCAACCCGATGCTTACTCTCGAATTAAAGAAAACATGCATTTAATATATATGCCAAAAGGCTTACATTACACGGTTTCAATACCAAAAAACGTATAAACATACATGGTTCCAAAGAACAAAAAGGAAGACTACAAATCTTCAGCCTCAACCGGTAACCCCGAATCAACTTGCGTGACCGGTACCTAAAAAAAATTTTCAAATCCCACACCGTGAGCCAAAGTTCAACAGAAACTAGACAAGAATGAAATATAAACAAAACATGCTCAGAAAACAAGACAGTTTTCGACTCACACAAGCCATAAAAACGGATTTATAAAAGGTTTTGAATCCGAGCCCCCACGAGTTCCAGAGGAAAACATTTTGAAAACGATTTTATATAACGACTCACAAGAGCCCTGAGGAAAACGGTTTTAGATTTTAACTCATACGAGTCTCAGATGAAAACATTTGAAAAATATTTTTTAGGTCACGACTCACAGGAGCCTCAGAAAAATAATTTTAAAATAGTTTTATATCACAGCTTACCCAAGCTTAGAAAATAATT
>JAOTRH010121190.1:0-14778 GCA_034768845.1 Heliamphora exappendiculata
TTAATAATAAATTAATATAACAACAAATAATAATTAAAAAAATTTAAATTTATATTATACAAGTTACAACAATAATTTTTTTTTAAAAAAATTAAAAGCTCCAAAAAACCTGATCGACTCGCCCAAAGCCCAGCCTAAGACTGGGCCCAAGGTCCAAGCTTAAGCCATAAACCTAAGTTCTATACTATTGGGACTTGATTTACCCTTTAAAAAAAAAATTAACTTGGCTCGGCCTAATTTTTTGCGGGAGGCCGCAAGCTTTGAGCAGGGCTAAGTCCACTCGAGCCCAAATCGGGCCAGGCTCAAATTACACTCTTATATAAAAGAATGATGTGTCATCCAATAATAAAGCCATTCCCGTACACATAGATTTATTTTTAAAAAAATGAAAAACAATAAGAATCTATAAAATAAAATAAAAATCTTTGAGTGGACCACCTCACCCCTTGAAAGCCATACTCTCTTTTTTCTTCTCCCTCCCAAATTCCCCTCTCTGTGTATAGCTTCATATATATATATATATATATAGATAAAATACAAATCTTCTAACGATGGTTTTTCATGATGCCAAATTAAAAAGAGAAGATTAATGTGCATGTCGAAGATAATATTTTTCACATGTTATTTTTTAGATCCGACAACTTTAGACTTTTGGGTTTTCCTCTTCCCTCCATGTTGATAGAGCTTAGAGGTATGTTATTTTGTGTCTTGATTTAATATGTTTTAGAATGATTGTTATTGCATATTTTGTGTAGGTTAGAATTCTAATATTTTGTAGAAATCTACTTTTTAAACAAATGTATAAATATTGATGAATTATAATTTTTATATTTTAAATAGTGAGATTACGTGGAGAGATGTGACATGCAAATTTAATTTGAAATTTACGATCAAGTTAATGGGTAAAGTAGGATTTTATCATAAATTTGGATAAAAATTATGTATTTTCAACTTATTGTGAAATTAAGCATGTAATATCATAGAAAAAATAAAGGCCCATTAACTTAAGTCCATAAGCAAATGCACACGAGATAAAAATGCATATACGCAATAAAGAGCAAAGGGCTCATGAAAAAGAACAAAAAGCTACGAAACAGGCAAATATTTGTATACATATATGACAGTAATTTAGCAATTTCATCCCAAAAGGTGAGGAAGAGATGTATTCAAAACCAACCACAACCAACCATAACCAACCACAAAATTCTAAAACGTTGTTTGAGTTACAAAACAAGTATGAAGAGAAAAGAAGACGAAAAATAAGAGATTCAAGGGTTAGCAGTGAAATCAGGAGGATTATCCGCATTAGCTCCGTCGCCTGGAAGAGATCTAGCTAATGTTGAGGTATCCTCCTCCTCAAGCCTGATCAGAGAGAAGTCTTGCTCGGGGAAGGAGGCCTGGGTTTGCTGACGAAATGCTTTATAGTCGTTGTCCCACCGTTCTGCCATCAGAACCTTCACGTTGAGGGAATCCATATGCTCAGCAATGCGGGCGATCACGGTCTGCTTGAACTCCTCTAATTTTTTGAAGTCTTCTTTCGCAACAATCTTCTGGTCTGCAACTGAGGCCTCCAAACCCTCGTACTTATAGTGAAGCTCAGTGAGTTCAGTTTGTTGTGTGTTAAGCTCAGCCATGATCTCCTTCTTGGCCTAGCCTAGCTCATCAATGAGACCTCTAACTTTTGTCAAATCTGATTTCAGCCTCGAATTTTCATCTCTTAGAGGCTCCACTTTCTCCTTCAGTGTTTTAATACTTTGACCAACAGAGCAATTTCTTCTCAGTTGACTTCCATGACGCATGATATTCTTTCATGCACAATACAGCATGATGACCTAAAGCAACAGTCTAAGTAAGATAGAATAACGCACATTCAGCACAAGATGAAATGAGGTACGGTTAATAAAACCAAAGTGAATAGGGAAAGAAGTTGATGAAACAAGGGACATACCTTAGCAGCTTCTTAACGAAAACAATCCCCCAAGGTATTAGGGGAAAGGCCCTCGTGGCCTCCTGATCACATGGGGAGATGTCCCCTTCAATCATCCTCAACCCAGAATCCCCTTCCACAAAAACAGAAGAGAGGGGAACATCTTGAATAGACTCAGAAGGAAGAGAGGTAGGAAGGGCAATCTCTTTCCCCTTGGATGGTCTACTCCCCTGAGCGTGGTCAGCGGGGCCCGAACTCTGTTCAGATCCCACATCCTTAGAAACACCCTCCTACTCTTGTTCAGATGGAGTGGGCTATGCAGGAAATTCTCTAACAGGCTGACCAAAAGGGGCGTTCAGAATATTCTCTTACGTGGATGGCAAGTCCTTCTTCCACTGGTGTTGTGATGATATTCTTAGCCTTTTGAAAGAAGGAGCGACGGAACTGCTGAATCCCTAATCAGCACGACTGTCTTTCAACTCCCTCAGTTTCCTCTGAACTTCCTGTTGGGAGACAATCCAATGCAAAAAATATATACATGTTCGGTGATCTAAAAAATACATTTTTATTAACTTTCAACAATTACAATAATCTGAAATTATAGGAAAATAAAGTAACAGAAATAACAGGAATAGAATTTGCAAATCGAGTCCTGCAATCGCAGTTTCCTTAAGAATGATTCACCGCCTACCGAGGGTGTTGTAGGTTTTCCACCGGTGTCACTCTCCTAGGATAAAACGGCTATACGATCGTTGGAACACCACCAATGATCGGCTACGAACGTACTCCGTCTGTCTTTCTCTCTCTTACAGTTTGTAATATAATCTGAGTTGTATCTCTCCTTTCTCACCTCTACTGTCTTCTTCCTTTTTCTCTGTCCTGAAAACTGAATGGGATGACAGTATATATAGACCTTCCATTATGGAGGGGGTTACAGAGTAATCAATAGCCATGAATGGTATTGATTTTCTGGATTCAATTGCTAATTGAATGGTCAATTCAATTGCAATTGAATTCTGCTATTGAATTCTGAAATTCAATGACCAATGAATTTACAAAATTCCAACACTTCCTTGTCTACCCGACTCATTTTTCCTACAAGCATAGGCGTCCATTAAAAAAAGAAAATCACAAAAAGAAAAAAACAAAGAATATAGGAAATTAAAATTATAAGCTAATTGAAAAACAAACTCCATAATAGTTCACATGTCCTTCAAGAAGCCTCCCCAACCTCTGAGATGCGAAATAAATCTAAGTCATCAATAGAAGGTTTAGGACTGAAGAGATACTCACTCAAACTGTCTGGAGTGACCAAGGTGGACCAACTTTTATCTTCATATATCTGTGTTGGAGGCTAAACTGCGAAGATCCATTTATTAAGAACATGATTTAAGTAAAAAAAATTTAACTGGCAAATGCCAAAATTGGCTCCAAATTAAAACTTTTTAATGTCAAATGATCAGAAATAAACCCGGTATATACTCCCAAAGTTATATTAGAGTTATAGCTTATGAAATATGGTATGATTGATTTCGGTTGCTGCAACAACTTTTAGTCTAGAATCTTTTGCGGTTGTAAACTTCAAGTTGAAACTCCAAATCCAAGCCTTACGCTGTATTCTCGTATGTTAGAACACGTTTATAGTGTGGGCTACCTGGAATACGTTCTTCACAACCCTCTCTAGCCACCAAGAAAATAAAAACCCTAACTGTATATAATGATATCTAGTGGTTAGGGCTACATAACAGTATATAAATAGGTTACAGTTAGAACATGTAGAGTAAATATGACTTGAATTTTCAATGTAATTATAGAAATCTACCTTAACCCAGAAGAAATTTCATAAAAGTATTAATTATAATTCATTCCACTAAATAATTATAATTGCACTCCTAACCTTATTCTCAAAATTGAATATTCGAGCTCCTATTATTAAATACTTATTTATTTCCTCCACGTTTAGATTCTTGATACATGTCGATTAAATTAAATTACTGACAATTATATTTAATCGGCTTCTTAAATTAATTCCTTAAGACCTTCTGCTTAACTTACTTTGCTGCCGGATAATCAAATCCACCTGTAGGGTTTGACTCGGTCAAAACATATAAACTTTTTAAGGGGTATCATCAATCTCAATTTTTCGAAACGTGAATTACGTTAATAATTAATATCCACCATATAATTAATATTGTGATTCAACTTACTGGAATTATAGACTCGTAAAAGATCGCACCTTTTAATGAATCAAAATAACGAATATTAAGTATAAATAAATAATTATTTATTTTAAAATTAAGAGTATAAACACTCATAATAACTATGGGGTGTGAATTAATTTAGATAGCCAATATAAAATTAATTAACCCAACGTGGTCCTATTCAATACACACAAAGTGTACTAGCACAGCGAGTCGGAACAATAGGCGACGCTATTATCTGTTTCCAATAACCAAGACAGGTTTCCTAAAATTCTACGTTACAGTCGTTCCGATAGTTTGCCCAATTTCATTTAAATTGTGAACTGAATGATTTATATTCCACAAGAACATTTAATCTAGTCTTTTGTGTATAAATCGAACTCTACACACCAAATTAAAATTTATATAGAATAAAAGATATACATGCACGATATCAAATAAATAATAAAATGCATACATTGCTCATTAAAATTCTCATAAAATGAAAAAATAATTTTATTAATAAACAAAATTAAATACTAAAAATAATAAAAGACATAATTTTTAGTATTTGACCTTGACAATCTCCCACTTATACTGAAAATCATGCTGCCATACATCTGACTGCCATACCCTATACATGACTATCAAAAATCTTAGCCGGTTGGCTCTTTGTAAAAAAATCTATAAGGTTGTCCGCTGATGCAATCTTGATCACAGCAACATCACTCATCTGTACAATTTATCGTATCAAGTGATATTTACGCTGATGTGCTTTCCTTTCTTGTGGGCTCTTGGTTCCTTTAAGTTAGCAACCGCTCCGCTTGTGAGTTCTTGATCCTTTTTTTTTGGCATTTTTCAACGAGTGTTTTTCATTTTTGATTTTGCATGTTTATATGCTTTTTGATGCATGATCGAGGTTAGATATGCATACGGGGTCGATTCCAGGGATCATGGGGCGTTGCGGTGTGAATTTTAAAAATTTAAAAAAAGATATTTTGGAAGCCTATAAATATTTGGAGTTAGATATTTTCAAAAAATATTTTCAAAACTTCTCCGCTAAGTTTTCTCAATTTTCTCTTTGCCTTCTCTCTAACTTCTTGGGGACCCGTGACTTGGTTTCCGACAATCCAACTGCTGATTCTTGTTATTAGCACCGTGGTCTATGCATTCAACCAGATAGAGTTCTATTCTGGCAAAGCTCGATTTTGGACGTGGATCGAGGCATCGAGTTCTTAACTCACTGAGATAGGATCCTAAACTCTCATAGCTTATAAATGTGTTACGTGTAATCGTGCGTGTTTTTACCGGTTAAAAATGCATGAAATATTGATTTATGTTTCAAAACAATCGGGGTTTGGTTTTAAAAGGGGGTTTTGTGTTGTTTCGATTGGATGGAACCAGGTTTTGAGGTTTTCGCTCGGTGGTTCTTGATGTTTTGGGCTCGTGTCCGTCCGTGGGTGTTAAATATATGCGAGTTGGTAGGTTTATGCGCGTTTTGAAGCATTATAGTGAGTGTTTGAGAGTTTGGGGGCTTGGAGATCAAAAATAGGGAAAATCACGATTTTTCTCGAGTGCTAGCTCGCTTGAGCGTCCGATGTCTTCTTGAACGGACTGGCTGCGCAGGGCCGTTTTGTTTTGAGCATATCTCCCTCATTCAGACTTAGAATTGGGTCGTTCTTGTACTCAAATTGAAGCCCCAAAAGTCTTATTTTCAATAACACCTCTCCCACATTAAAATACTTTTTGTAGAAAAAGTTATGATCAAAATAATGAGAGTATATCAAAATTTCTTAATTGTTTTTTACCCGTTTTTGGATGAATGTTTTGAAAAAGGTTATTCTTCATCCTTGATGGAGCTTTTTATCAAGTTCCAGGTTTCTTGGGGTGTTTTATTGTGTTGGTTGGTTATGGGCTTGTGTTGGACACGTGTAGGCGTCGTGGGTTTGTATTGGGCACGTGTGGGCGTCGTGGGTTTATGTTAGGCGCGTGTGGGTGTCGTGGGTTTGCATTAGACATGAGTGGGTCCATGTTGGCCGTGTTGGGTGTGTGTTGGTTTGGGTTGTGATGTGTTTGTGACTAGCTCTCCTCTAGTGGTTCTTAGTCAATGGAATTATGAGGTTCTATTAACTAAAATCATGAAGAGGGGTGTTAGTCGTCTTTCATTTCGGTTGGTCGTGGTGGGGCTGTGGTGGTTTGTTTCTTTATTGTCGTCCTCGAGGGTGACGTCCATGGTTAGATGCGGGGTGTTAGTGCACAGTTGTGTTTGTGGTGGTTAGTGCATCGTTGCATGCGGGGGCTTGATTTTGTTTCTTCGTTTGGTTTTTCACCCAGTAATGACCGCTCGAGCAGTGGTTGAACCCTCGAGCAGTGGTGTGGCAGAGATGTATGTCGGTAGGGGACCGCTCAAGCGGTGGTTGAGCACTCGAGCGCATAAGCGATGTTGGCCTTCAGGTTAGGCTTGGTTTTGTGGATTGTCGATTGTCCATGTGAGTGGATGTCGGGTTATTTGGTGGGTGGCGTCATGATGTAAATTTATATATGGCTATGTACGTTTATAATTGGCTATGTACATTTATAACTATAGTTTATTTATGTACGGACTATGTAGATGAAATTATAGGGCTTTGATATCATTACGTGTAACGTAGTTTTATGCTTTAAAATTTAGAGGTTTTATAAGCATGTATATGTGAGATATGAGAAACGGATGCATGTGGTGCATGTTGCATGGGTTGTAAATGTTGTGTGAGTCGCGTGTGTAGCAAGTGACGTGGTTTGTGAAAAGTAGTGATAGTACGTGGAGCTATGCATTAAAACCCTGGTTTAGTTATGCATTGAGTCAGAAGGATGAAAATGTGATCCTAAGGACGTGTGTGTTTTGTCTGAATGATGGAAATGTGATCCTAAAGATGCGTGTGTGAGCGTCTGAAGGATGGAAATGTGATCCTAAAGACGTGTGTGTGAGTGTTTGAAGGATGAAAATGTGATCCTGAAGATGCGGGTGGGTGTGAATCTAAAAGATGAAAATGTGATCCTGGGGATACAGGTGTGGCATGGATTGCATGAACTGCATTGTGGGACGGATAAAATTAATTTCAATTTATTTTTAAGACTCGTGTGAATCGCGATCTAAAAATCATTTTCAAACTATTTTCAAGACTCCTGTGAGTGAGTCAAAAGATGGTTCTTATTCTCGCTTTCCTGTTTGCATGAGAAAATTATTTTAATGGCTTGAAAGAGAGTCAAAAACTACACCTCATTTTTCTAGCATGTTTAGCTTATATTGCATGTGTTGTCTAGTATCTGCTGAACCTTGACTCACGATATGAGATTTGAAACTTTTTTTCAAGTACCGGTCACGCAGGTTGATTCGTGGTTATTGGAGAGGTGGAAGAGCTGTAGTATTTCTTTTTGTTCTTTTTGTTTCATGTATGTATACATATTTTTTTGGTGTTGAAACTGTATAATGTAAGCCTATTGACATTATATACAATGCATGTATATTTTATTTTGAGAGTAACATCGGGTTTGGTGTTATGTATAGCTGTTTATAGGTATTTCATGTGACCTGGAGTTTGGAGCGTGACAGATTGGTATCAGAACTTTGGGTTCAAATACCTAAGAGTCGTAGGAGGAGGGTGTATCCCATGTGAGGTTGATTGCGTGTACTTGATTGCATGTGTTTAGACGCTTTGATAACATGAACGTGTCAGCATGTTAGATATGTGAATGATGTGTATATGTGAGCATGGGGGTTGAACCTTATGAGTGATAATCTTGCCTTTAAGCATTTGGATTAACAAACTTGGGAGCCAAGTTAGAAACGTGTTTAGCTGACATGATTTTTAGCAGAGATTCTAAGTAGGTTGTTCAAATTGATGCATCATTCCTATCGGTTCTCCTCGGTATGTGGGGTTTTGTTTAACATGAACCTATGTGGCTATGTGTTAGCATGCTTATGTGGTTAGTATTTATGTTCATGCTATGTGCTACGTCTTATGTTCTGTCTTTTTCATTAAGACGCGATGTCAGCAAGGAGAGGGCGAGGTCGTGGTCGAGGCCGTGGCCATGGTGTTGGCCAAGGGGATGTTCCTATCTCTGATGCTAGGGATGCAAATGCTCCCTTGGGACCAATGGACGCGACGGAGTTGTTGCATGTGCTGGTGGGTTCTATCAAGTAGTTGGTTAGAGGTGAGATCGTTAGAGAGAGAGGGAGTGCCTGAGGCGAGGGCTACAGTAGCAATGCGGGAGTTCAAGTGCATGGATCCACCTACCTTTGCTGGAGATCCTGATCTTGTTGTGGCGACAGAGTGGTTGGAGCTGGTGACTCGGATCCTTGACACGTTGTAGATTGTGGATGATGAGTTGCGGGTTTCATTTGTCGCCTTTTAGTAGAGAGGTAATTCTCACGCGTGGTGGAGGTATGCCAGGAACACAATGGGGGTCACATGGGCAGCCTTTACGGGAGTTTTTCTGGAGAAATACTTTTCGGCTTCGAAGAGAAATTTGTACAAGGAGTTCTATACTCTCACCCAGGGGGCGATGGATATCATGCAGTATGAGGCCAGGTTCACGAGCTTATCCCGGTTTACACCAGAGTTAGTGAGCACGGATGAGTTTCCATCGATGAGTTTTGAGCGAGGCTTGAGGCCAGTGATCAGAGAGCGTGTGGTTGCATTGGAACTTCGTGTATTCACAAAGCTGGTAGAGGCAGCAGCAAGGGTTGAGAACACCATGACTGAGATTCGAGCTTCTATGGAGGCCAGGACATCACAGGGTGGGACAGAAGCACAGACAGGCGGACGCTCTAGCAAGAAACAGAGGTCCCCTGGTCCTAGCTTCCACCCATCTAGGTTACCACAGCAGTTCTCTGCACCTGCACCATTAGTGGCTTCGTCTAGAAGGCCAGAGCAGAGGGTGTTAATTTATTACCGGTGCAGGCAACCCGGGCATCGTGCAACGAATTGTCTATAACCAAAGCAGTCCCAGAGTTTAGCACCAGTGTAGCCGCAGGGGAGGGAACTTCCAGTTTGCTACGGGTGTGGCCAGTCAGGACATATTCACAGGAACTGTCCTCAGGGAGGCAGTGTGCCGAGTGCAATGGGCACGCCAGAGGGTTCGTTTGTGCAGAACCGACGGCAGCATCCTGCAGTTCAGACGTCCCGAGTGACAGATAGGAGAACTTCAGTTCAGTCGGTACAACAGCCGACAGCGCCGAGTTATGGCGGACAGGCCAGAGCGACATTGCCCCAAGCGTATGCACTCATAGCTCCTAATTCTTCTAGGGCACCAGTCATGCCGGACGACGCAGACATGCCTTTAGCGAGCAGATATACTTTTTGAGTACGCAGGCTTTGGGCTAGTTTCTTCATCTCTTTGTTTGGGACTTGGTGATGGATTCGCGAGTGGTGTGCTGTTTTTGAGGCAGTGGTTGGTAAGGATGTGAGGTTGGGGTGGGTAGTAGATCCCGTGTCTTTGAGATAGTTAGCTGTTGTTTAGGATACCTGACCTTGTTTGACTATTTATAGGAACAATTTGGCTGACCATCTCTCTTGCCTGTGTCGATTGCGATCGATGATTTATTTTCTTTTAATGTTGTGGTGAATTTTGGGGACGAGATTCCTTTAAGGTAGGTAGAGTTGTGAAACCCTGACTCGTTTTTTTTTGACATTTTTCGACGCGTGTTTTTCATTTTCGATTTTGCGTGTTTATATGCTTTTTGATGCATGACCGGGCTTAGATATGCATGTGGAATTGGTTCTCGGGACCGTGAGGCATTGTGGTGCGAATTTTAAAATTTTAAAAAAATATAATTTGGAGGTCTATAAATATCTGGAGTTAGATATTTTCAAAAGATAATTTCAAAACGTCTCCGCTAAGTTTCTTCCATTTTCTCCCTGCCTTCTCTCTAACTTCTTGGGGGCCTGGGGCTCAATTTTCGACGATCCAACTGTCAATCCTTGTTATTGGCATCGTTGTCTACGCATTCATCTGAATGAAATTCTATTCCGGCAAAGCTTGATTTTGCACGTGTATCGAGGCGTCGAGTTTTTAATCTACCAAGGTAGGATCCTAGACTCTCATGTTTTATAAGGGTGTTACGTATAATAGTGTGTATTTTTACCAGTTAAAATGTATGAAAAATCGATTTATGTTTCAAAACAATTAGGTATTGGTTTTGAAATGAGGTTTTGTGTTGTTTCGATTGGATAGAATCGGGTTTTGAGGTTTTTCGTTCGGTGGTTCTTGATGTTTTGGGCTTGTGTAAGTCCGTGAGTGTTAAATATATGCGAGTTGGTAGGTTTATGTGTGTTTTGAAGCATTATAGTGAGTGTTTGAGAGTTTGGGGGATTGGAAATCAAAAATAGGAAAAATTTGAGTTTTTCTCGGGTGGTAGCTCGCTCGAGTGCTCGATGTCCGCTCGAGCGGACTAGTTGCGCAGGGCTGTTTTGTTTTGAGCATATCTCCCTCGTCTTGACTCGGAATTGGGTCGTTCTTATACTCAAATTAAAGCCCCGAAAGTCTTCTTTCCAGTGACACCTATCGCACATTAAAATCCTTTTTGTAGAAAAAATTATGAACAAAATAGTGAGGATATATCAAAATTTCTTAATCGTTTTCACCCGTTTTTTGCTGAATATTTTGGAAAAGGTTATTCTTCATCCTTGATGGAGCTTTTTATCAAGTTTCTAGTTTCTTGGGGCATTTTTTTGTGTTGGTTGGTTATGGGTTTGTGTTGGGCGCATGTAGGCATCGTGGGTTTGTGTTGGGCACGTGTGGGCGTCACGGGTTTATGTTGGGCACGTGTCGGCGTCGTGGGTTTGCATTGGACGTGAGTGGGTCCGTGTTGGCCGTGCTGGGTGTGTGTTGGTCTGGGTTGTGATGTATTTGTGACTGGCTCTCTTCTAGAGGTTCTTAGTCAATTGAATTATGGGGTTCTATTGACTGAAATCATGAATAGGGGTGTTAGTCGTCTTTCGTTTCGGTTGGTCATGATGAGGTTGTGATGCTTTGTTTCTTTATTATCGTCCTCGGGGGTGACGTGCATGGTAAGATGCAGGGTGTTGGTGCATAGTTGTGTTTGTGGTGGTTAGTGCATCGTTGCATGCGGCGGCTTGGTTTTATTTCTTCGTTTGGTTTTTCACCTAACGATGACCGCTCGAGCGGTGGTTGAGCGCTCGAGCGCTTGAGCGATGTTAGCCTTTGGGTTAGGCTTGGTTTTGTGGGTTGTTAGTTGTCTATGTGAGTAGATGTTGGATTATTTGGCATGCGGTGTCATGATGTGAATTTATATATGACTATGTGCATTTATAATTGGCTATGTATATTTATAACTCTAGTTTATTTATGTACGAATTGTGTAGATGTAATTACATAGTTTTGATATCGTTACGTGTAACGTGGTTTTATGCTTTAAAAGTCAGATATTTTATAGGCATGTATATGTGGGATATGAGGAACGGATGCATGTGGTGCATGTTGCATGGGTTGTAAATGTTGTGTGAATCGCGTGTGTAGCATATGACGTGGTTTGTAAAACATAGTGATAGTACGTGGAGTTATGCATTAAAATCCTGGTTTAGCTATACATTGAGTCTGAAGGATGGAAATGTGATCCTAAGGATGTGTGTGTTGAGTCTGAAGGATGAAAATGTGATCCTAAAGATGCGTGTGTGAGCGTCTGAAGGATGGAAATGTGATCCTAAAGATGCGCATGGGTGTGAATATGAAAGATGGAAATGTGATCTTGAGGATACAAGTGTTGCATAGATTGCATGAACTGCATTGTGGGGCGGATAAAATCAAATTTATATTATTTTTAAGACTCGTTTGAATTGCGATCTAAAAACCACTTTCAAACTGTTTTCAAAACTCCTGTGAGTGAGTCAAAAGATAATTTTTATCCTCGCTTTTCCATTTGCATGAGAAAATTATTTTAATAGCTTGAAAGAGAGTCAAAAACTGCACCTCGGTTTCTTAGCATATTTAACTTATATTGCATGCGTTGTCTAGTATTTGCTGAGCCTTAGCTAACGATGTGGGATTTAAAACATTTTTTAGGTACTGATCACGTAGGTTGATCTGGGGTTGCTGGAGAGGTGGAATAGCTGTAGTCTTTCTTTTTGTTCTTTCTATTTCATGTATGTGTACATATTTTTTCGGTGTTAGAATCGTGTAATGTAAGCCTTTTGGCATTATATACAATGCATGTATGTTTTATTTTGCGAATAGCATTGGGTTGGGTGTTATGTATGGTAGTTTATGGGTGTTTCACGTGACCTAAAGTTTGGGGCGTGACACCGCTACTGTACTAAAGGCACCACATCCAGTTCTAGTAGAGAGTTTCTAAGCCAAACGGCCTCCTTTGATGCTTCAGAAACTACCACATACTCGGCCTGAATGGTGGAATCAACAATGCAGGAGTGCTTGATACTCCTCCAACTTATAGCTCCACCTCCTAAGATAAACATATATCCCGATGTAGACTTTCAAGAATTCTTATCTGACTAAAAATTCAAGTCAGTGGACCCCAAAGGTACTAGACAATCTGTCTAGTAAACCAACATATAACCTCTAGACCTTTTCAAGTACTTAATTATATACTTTACTACTATCCAATGCTCCTGCCCTAGATTAGATTGATATTTGCTAATCATGTCAACGATAAAACAGATATCAGCCTAGTGTACAGCATAGCATACATGAGGCTTCCCACTGCCAAAACATAAGAAATCGCTTTCATCTTCTCTATCTCATCAAGTGTCTTAGGATACTGATCACTAGATAGAGTGATTCCATGCCTAAAATGGATAAACCATTTCTTGAAATCCTACATGCTAAAATGAGCAAGGACGGTGTCGATATTGTTAGGATTGCTTTACTGAAAATCATATTTTTAGTATTTAATTTTATTTTTTAATAAAATTAATTTTTTATTTTATGAGAATTTTTATGAGTAATATATGAATATCATTTCTTTGTTATACATAGATATCCAATATTCTGTATAATATTTAATCTGATATGTAGAGTATGACTTACACACAGAAGATCAAATTTTATGTTCTTGCAGAATATAAGTTTTATATTTACAGTTTAGATGAAAATAGCCATATCAATGGTACGACTGTAACACAGAGTTTTAGTAGGCCTGTATTGGTTACGGAGAACAAATAATAGCATCGCCTATTGTTTCGACTCTCTATGTTAATACACTTTGTGTGTATTGAATGAAAAATTTAGTATAATTAATTTTACACTAATTATATAAATTAATTCACACCCCAAGGTTATTATGATTAATGCTTATCTTTTTAATCCTGAAATAATTATTGATTTTGGTATATTTAATATTCGTTATTTTGATTTATTAGAGGGTGCGATCTTATATGAGTCTATATTTCGGGTGATTGAATAGCGGTATTATTTATATGAAAAATATTAATTATTAACAAAATTTACGTCTCGAAAAATCGGGATTGACGATACCCCTTTAAAGAAGCTTATAAGTTTTGACTGGGCCAAGCCCTGTAGGTAAATGTGATTATCCAGCAGTCAAATAAGTTAAGTGGAAGGGTTTAAGAAATATCAAAATACCGATTAAATTAAATTGTCAGTAATTAAATTTAATTGACGGGTATCGAAAAACTTAACGTGGGGAGAAATAATAAGCATTTAATAACAAGAGTTCAATACAAGAAGATCTTGAGATTATGGGTCAGAGTGCAATTACAGTTCTTTAGTGGTGTGAACTCTAATTCAGTGTTTTATGAAAATTACAGAAACTGTTGCTGTCTTTCCATAATTGCATAAATCGCTGGTAGATGTATGTGTTCCACTGAAAGTCTTACTCACAATTACTTCCTAGGTCCCTGCTGTAACTCTATATATATGCGGATAGGCTGAATTAGTTTTATATCATAGGTATCATATTTTGTCTTATAAGACTAAAGATATCTGAATTCTGCCGGTACGAATTCTCGATAGTCCGTAGCATATACTACGTTCGAGGATTACGTAAGAGAATACAGTAGAAGATCTGACAGGAGTTTCAACTCAGAATAAAATTGTAATTGAAGAATCGATCGACAAAAGGTATTCTTCTAAATTAACTTTGGTTGCACTGGTTTTATTTTGATGGTTCAACGTCAAAAGTTTTATCTGGAGCCCGTTTTTGCGTTTGTCCATTCAGTTAATTTTTTACCGAAAATCGTTTACAAAAATAATGATCTTGGTAGTATTGCCTTCAATAATTGGTATCAGAGTCGTTTTATTTTTTGTTTACTGTTTATCGAGGCCGGGTAATTTTAGAACTGTTGCTAACTTTGTTTCGCAAGTAATCTAATCCCAGTTTTATGATCATCATTTATTTTCATATTTGATTGAATGCGTGGATGATGATTTATTTTTTTATTCACGGGAGTTGACCGTGATAAATTAATTTTTTAAAAATTGAATGTGAGCCTACGGGACATAAGTTTCGATATAAAAATTTTATGTTCTTTAAGTTTTTTTCTAGTTTATTAGAAAGAAAAAATAAGAACATGTATGAAAGAACAAAAGTGGCGGCAATCGGTGGTGGTAGGCGACGGCTGTTGGGAGAATTTCCAACGCCGACATAAAATACATGCTCGGGGATCCAGAAAATACATCTTTATTAAACTTTCA
>JAOTRH010121201.1:0-14778 GCA_034768845.1 Heliamphora exappendiculata
AGACTACCGGTTTTTGATATAATCATAACACCCAATAGCTGGTCACCACAATTTTTTTAACACAACCAGACCCAATTGGTTAATATGTAAAATAATTGATTATTTTGTATGCCATCTCCATGAGCGATGGATGTTGTTTCAATTATGGGTGCCCAGTTCCACCATTCTTACTCATTAGCTTTGTGTTTTGCTTTATATGTTCACACACACACACACACATATATATATATTTTAACACAACCAGATCCAATTCACTAGTGGGTTAATATGTAAAATAATTGATTATTTTGTATGCCATCTCCATGAGCGATGGATGCTGTTTCAATTATGGGTGCCCCAGTGCTACCATTCTTACTCATTGGCTTTGTGCTTTGCTTTATATGTTCACACACACACACACACATATATATATATATATATATTAACACAACCAAATCCAATTCACCAGTGGGTTAATATGTAAAATAATTGATTATTTTGTATGCCATCTCCATGAGCGATGGATGTTGTTTCAATTATGAGTGCCCAGTGCTACTATTCTTACTCATTGGCTTTGTGCTTTGCTTTATATGTTCACACACACACACACACATATATATATATATTATTCCTGTCAACAAACATGGAGTCAAATATAGATGTTAGATTTGTGAGCTTTGTCATGAAGATTTATGCTCTTTTTTTTTCTGAAACTTTTCTAATAGCGCCATTTTTTTATTGGCTAATGACGCATCTTTTTTTCTTTTAATGCAGAAAATTCTCAGCCCCAAAAGTCTATTGTTACGGCAGCACATTTATCAATTTTTGGTGTTTCCATCTACAAACGACAGGGTATTATTTTATTTTATTTTACTTTTGTTGCGCTTTCTTTTCTCCTCCCCCCTTTTTTTGGCAGGAATCAAAGAGTAACGTAGAAGCAACTAAAATAATAATAATAATGTGACGTCTTCTACACTTTCGTGCATATTGTTATTGGTCAAGCTACTAGTTATGACTTGTTATCGACGGCGACTTTAAAAAAAAATTGTAAGGATCTCTCCACTTCTATGCCAATCGTTGTTATTGGTCAAGCTACTAGTTATGACTTGTTATCGGTGGCGACTTTAAAAAAAAAATTGTAAGGATCTCTCCACTTCTGTGCCAATCGTCAACGATGAAGCTTTGACGCATCTTATCATCGATAGCGAAAAAAATAATACGAGAGCCTCTCCCCTTTTGCGCACACTGTCACTGGTGGAGCTTTGGTCACACATCGCCGTTCACATTTCATTGTCGGTAGCGACTAAAACAAATGATACGAGAGCCTCTCCACTTTTGCGCACACTGTCACTGGTGGAGCTTTGGCCACACCTCGCCGTTCACATTTCGTCGTCGGTAGCGACTAAAAAAAATGATACGAGAGCCTCTCTATTTCTGCGCTTACTATCACTGGTTAAGCTTTGGCTGCACCTCGTCGTTCGCATTTCGTCGTCGGTAGTGACTTAAAAAGATGATACGAGAGCCTCTCCACTTCTGCGCACACTGCCATTGGTGAATTTTGGTTGCACCTCTCCGTTCGCATTGCGTCGTCGGTAGCAACTTAAAAAAAATGATACGAGAACCTCTTCACTTCTGCGCACACTGTCACTGGTGAAACTTTGACTCCACCTCTCCATTCGCATTTCGTCGTCAGTAGCAACTAAAAAAAATGATACGAGAGTCTCTCAACTTCTGTGCACACTGTCACTAGTGAAACTTTGGCTGTATCTCTCCTTTTGCATTTCGTTGTCAGTAGCGACTTAAAAAAAAACGAAAGCCTCTCCACTATCACTTGTGAAACTTCTGGTCATGTCATGTTGTCTATGCCATGAGACTTGCGTTACAATTTATCATCAGCAGAGAAGAAAAAAAAATTTAGATTAGCTTTCTTTAAATATATTTGGCATCTAATCTGAAGCTAACTATTTTTTTTAGGTCTTGATCATGGTTTTCTTTAAGCAACTGCACGAGGGGACTTTGGCGATTCTTGAAAGTGCTAATGATGCTATCAAAGAAGTAACTACACTGGTTGTCAACCAGTCGCTTATTGGTCGTTATAAGCAGCACGTGTCACGCCCAGACAACTCTCTTCACGTTTCTCATTGGTCGAAAGATATTCACTACGAGCACTCCAATTTTGGTGAAACATCTCATAAATATCGTAGAAATTTCAGGGTTGTGGTGCTTCGTTCATCCCTTATGCGCGAACAGATACTCTTGATTGCTTCTCACTCCTAGGCCACCGGATTCGTGATGGAGAGATCCAATGAAGTAGTACTTTCAAGGTGATAGCTGAGCTCCCGTATATCAAAGGGTATTGGGAATGGACAAAAGATATCCTGAGCTAACACGGCCAGTCACTCAAAGATCGAAGAATATATAACACAAGTTTTGCTTCCATGTTCACTTATGACTGGTACCGCGGCATACTTCGTTCATTATTGGAGTGTTGGAGTTCCGTGACAAACTCGTAGTATACTTCTCTTGGAGATGTTTCAATTTCTTTGTGGGATCTACGAGAGATTGGCGGGCTCCCTTTCGATGGGATGTTTTATGATGAGGTTATCTTTTGCGTTGCGAAAATGAATAGTTGTCGTGATGCTAACTCTAAGCTTTCGCTTACTTGCCAGTATCTCTTGTCTTTCCATCATCTTTGTCGTGGAGTTGGAGGAGAGCCTTCAGTGCCTTCAGTGAGGATTTCTGATTGGGTCAGTTATTGGTTAAAGGGCAAACTGAAGCATGAGAAACCCCAAAGGAAAAAGGTCAAGAACAAAACACAATGACAAAAAGAGACGTACAATCCCTCAGGAGTCATTGGTCCGACTTGTCCTCGAACGACAGCGGAATAGGATGTTTTTGTCACCCTTGGAGTGGAACCTAAGATGTGGAAGAAGACTTATTTGGCTACCTTCCTTGCTACGTGATTGTATAAGTTCGTTCTTTCTCTTGAAGATGTTACTTTGATGCGTTCCCGTGTATTTAAAATTGCTAGCATGATGGCTAATGGCAATAAATTCTGCCAGGAAATTACAATCCTTGCCAACATTTATAGAGGGTTAAATGATATTGTTTGTTCTTTTGACCCTGGGAACGGCAACGCCATATTCCTTTCTCATTATTTCTTTGGCTCGTTAGTTGAATACTTTAGGATCCATTTCTTCATCCCATCCAAACTAGACCGACCTTTGATGACTTGGTATTTAGGAGAAGGAGGAGCTAAACATTTTGAGAAATTAGAAGTACAAGACTTATTTAAATCTTGTAAATGAGTAGTTTTGCATTGTTTGGCCATGAAGCAAGAATGGATGATTGACAACAAGCAAATATTTTTTTCTAATTTTGAGTACTTTGCAAGTCTTTGATCCAGCTATTTGACCTTAAGGCATAGTGGACATATCATCATTAAGCCTTATACTTCTCGTAGATTTAGCCGACAGTTTGGCTTTCATCAGGACGTTCCCAGAAAGTTAGAATAGGACATTCGTGATGGTTCTCTTGAACACGTCATCACCTATTGGCGTTCGTGTTTACGATAATTCACTGAGTCTAAAGTGCTACTACCAGATCGCGCCAATATCAGAAAATTCTCCGTCACTAAGGCCTACGTTGAGTGGTGGACAAAGGTGTATCGCAATCCCTTTTCTGGGAACTTGGATTCTCAAGGAAAAAATAAACGTTCGATTTCTCCGAAGAATGATTGTGTGAAAGTTAGAATGTGTATGACTAAATCAAGTATTTCAGGTACTTCTTCTCACTATACTTCTCGAGAAGTTACTATAATTTCAAATGCCATTCATGATCACACATACAAATTCTTATTATTTTCGTTGGTAGGTATTCGTCTTTTATTGCAGTCAAAGATGAAAACTAATGGGGAGGATTGCCAAAGTACTGAGGATAACAGTGATTGATGTTAGAAGCATGTTTCTGCCAATATGTCTAGAATTGATAATCCTGTAGTTCCTTTGACAGATCAGATTCATGCTGAGACCTTTTTCAACGGCATTCCTAGTTCTTGAAAAGCTTTCACACTTGAGGAAGAGCAAGTAATGACTCACACAACTTAACTCCATTTTTTAGCGTATCATTTTTTTATTCATATGCATATTCTTTTTTTTTTCTTTTTTTTTGCAGCTGCAGAGTCTTTCGGCTGTAGATGGTTTTGAAAATGCAACTGAGCCTCATGACAGCAATGACTCCATCCAGGGGCCGAGTAGTTTTTGTCAGGGTTATTTACTAAGAAACCATGAATTTTTTTGGTTTTAGTATTTTATTTTATTCTTTAATAAAACTGTTTTCTATTTTATGAGAATCTTAACAAGTAATGTATGCGATATTATTTCTTTAATGTTATGCATGGATGTATTTTATTTTATACAGTATTTAATCTAGTATATAAAGTACGGCTTGTATGCAGAAGACTAGTTATAGGTTCTTGCTGAATATAAGTTTACGGTTCACAGTTTAGATAGAATTGGACAAACCATCGGTACGACTGTAGCACAGAATTTTAGTAGACATGTCTTAATTATGGGGAACAGATAATAGTGTCGTCTATTTTTCTGACTTTCTATACTAGTATACTTTATGTATTGAACATGACAATATTTGGATAATTAATTTTATAATTACTATATAAATTAATTCACACTCTAAGGTTATTATGGGTGCTTATACTCTTAATCTCGAAATAATTATTATTCGTCTAAATTTAGTATTCGTTGTTTTGATTCATTAGATGGTGTAATCTTTTATGGATCAATATTCTCGGTGAGTTGGATAGTGGTATTAAATATATGACAAATATTAATTATTAATGAAATTCACGTTCCGATTATTTGGGATTGACGATACCCCCTTATGGAAGCTTATAAATTTTAACTAGGCCAAACCTTATAGTTGGATTTAATTATCCAGCCGTCAAAAAAGTTAAGCGAAAGTGTTTTAGGAATTTTATGAATCCTCTTAAATTAAATTATCTATAATTAAATTTAATTAGAGGGTATCGAGAATCTTAACGTGAGGAGATGAGTTAAGCATTTAAATAACATGGGCTCGAATAATTAATTTTGAGAATGTGATTGAGAGTGCAATTACGATTCTTTAGTGGTATGAATTGTAATTTATATGTTTATGAAATTATCTCATGGACAGGTGTAGACACTCCAATTTGACCCCACCAATCTTAGGTGAATTCGATGATGAAAACAGGTGGAACAAATGCTTCAATTCGATTATCGGGAAGTGATCCAAACTCGATAATTGAACCCGACCATCAAAAACTATCAGAAACCTTGAAAACTAATGAAGTTGTACCAAACCATCGATAACTTGTTGCCTAAGTCATTTCCAGAAGTGGCGCCCGCCATGTTCATTGTGGCGACCGTCAATAAAATCTTGTGGAATCTTTTCCAACACGGCGACCACAAACTCCAACATGGCGACCGCCAACTCACATTGTGGCGGTCGCCAACTCCAAATGGCTTGACGTGTCCAAAAATGTGTTAACATCTCATTGGTTGAAGAACTCTATAAATACCGTATCTCTAGTATGTTTTCAATGATAGAATTTGAGTGTGAGGTTTTGAGAGTGAAGTTCTGCCGAGACGCCGAACAATTTCGAGCCCCGACGTCGAAACTCTGCCGAAATACCGCAAATCGAGTCTCCGAAGTCCTAAAGCCCTAGTTTGAATCACCAACCGAGAATTGGATCACTGAAGCACTATTTCTCCTAATTTGAGGATTCCTTTAGCAATCTAGGTATTCTGTATACATTCTCACATCGTCTATGTATTTGTTTAAATCATTAGATTTTATTCTAGTTTGTAAGTAATGCGCTTAGTTTAAATTATTTAATTCATGCCATAAATTCAATTTTATATTATTTGTTCATTTTATTTATTTACCCATGTTACACACTCACACTTAGCACATAGTTATTTTTTATTTTAATTCATTAATTAATGTTAACATAATTTGTCAGTACGATTAATAATGTTGTTATTGTTATAATAAAAGTACTTACATAAAAATAATTACAATTGTCAATATTGCGCCTATTTAATGATAATTTTTCTTTTAATTTAGTGTATTTTATCTATTTTTTTATTTTCTAGATTAGTTAATAGTTAATTTAATGTTATTATTTCGTTTTCCCTTCATTAACATTAATGTCCTATTTAGTTTAAATTTTTTTTTCTTTTAGCATTTATGCAATTTTATTTCAATACATTATTTTCTTTTCTTGTTAATTTAATATTTTTTTCTTTTAAACATTAATTTAATGTTCTTTTTCTAACATTTATATTTCTTCTTCTTCTTTTCTATTTTTTTTTGTAATATAGCTTCTTTTTTTTCTTTCAATATAGTTTTAATTTTCTTTTTAATGTTCTATTTTATTTTATTTTTAGTATTAATGTTCCTATTCTAGTTTTTATTTTCTATTTCTTTTACTTTTCTTTTAATAGTAATATAATTTTCTTTTAGCATTTATTTTTTTCTCTTTTATTATTTAGTTTTATTCACCTAATAATGTAGCACTTTAATTTCCTTATAAAAATTTCATTTAGCACTCATTTTCTCCTAATATTAGTACTTATAAAATTTTATTTTTATTTTTTTCTTTTATATCTTTATTTTCTGTTATCCTTCTTCTTCTCTTATTTCATTAAAACCAAAAACCAAAAACCAAAAAAATATTTTAAGCTAATTTTCATCTTCAAATAGAATTGTAATTTTTTTTAATTGAAACTCCATTATTCTTTTCATTTCTTTTGTTTTCTTTTCACAAAAATGTAAAATTATTAGTTTTTTTAGTAATATTTTCTAACCTTTTCATTTGGCACATTTTATTTTACAAACTTTTTCTCCATTTTCTTTTTTTTTTCTCAAACTCTCTTTTTGTAAAAAACATCTTTACTTTTGTTTTCTTTATTTTAAATATTTTGATTAAACTTTCTTTGTTAAGATACTTTATGTAAGCTTTATTTTATTTGACAAATCTTTATGCATATTTTATTTTAGTACTTATCATGCTTGTATTCTTCTTTCTGAGTGAATGTTCGCAATATGCATATTTTGATTATTTTCTTTAATTACATGTTTAGTACAGTTTAAGTCATTTTGTAGCAAATCATGTTTAGGTCATTTTATAAACTTATTAGCTTATTTTTGCTCTTTTTTTTAACCATGCTAGTTTAGGTCATTTTGATGAAATTGCATGTGGGAGTGCTTCATGTATCATTTAAATAGAAATTGCATGTTATAGGACTCAAAATTTTTTTTGACACTTATTTATTTTGGAGTCTTATGTACATATTTTATGTATTTTTTATATTTAATTTTGAATGTTATTTCTTTACCTCTATTTTCTTTAAGAAATTCTATTAAAGAACCAATAATGATTAGTAGAGGCCAACCTTACAGTTGGGCGAACGGAATGCCTAACACTTTCTCCGATTCGTACCTTAACCCCCGAACCCTCTTTTTCTGGTTAACGTTTTAAAGATCAGCAACCAATTTTGTTTTTTAGTTTTTTTCAAAAACTAAGTGGTGACTCTACTTTCAATAAAATGGGTTTTCAAAATTTAATTTTCAAAGTGTTAACAGAATTTTTTAAACAGTATTTGAATTCTTTATTTATGAACTTTTTTTAAAAAACATGACCCCTAAATCACAACACCACAACAAGCGAGTTTTCATAATGACATTAGAAGTTCAAGTTATATTTACTCCACATGCCCCTACTGTTACCCTATATGTATGCGGTTATGCTAACCCTAACCCACATTACATTCATTATTGAATTAGGATTTTCACGCAAATCCTAGGTGGCTAGATTAACATGTTCAAGATCACGATAGATTGTAGCCCACTATACGTTCATGACTCGCATCCAAAAATACAGTAGAAGGCTTTATCGGGACTTTAACTCGAAGGATTCACATTCGTGGTTGTTGCAGTAACCAAAATTATTCTACCAAATTTTGAAAGGTAAAATCCCGAATCTAACTTTGGGAGTACGAATTTTATTTTGATCGTTCGACATCAAAAAATTTTAAATTAGAGCATGTTTTGGCGATTGGCTGTCTAGAATTTTTTTATTAAAAAAATCGTATTCAAATCAATGATCTTGGCAGTTTGTCGTCAATAGTTTTGACTTGGCAGTCAAACTCAGTCATCATGTTGATGCGATTGAGGTCACGTCCACAGTTCGCAGCTTGGAAGCTAGTGGTGGGCATCCTCAGGCTTCTTTTCTTATGCATAATGCATCACCTATGGGAGACAAATTCAAAAGGGCCAACAGACCAAGTTCGATTGCACCATCTGGAGTTATAAATTTTGACACAGGAGCCGTGATCCGTCGCGCACGTCGTCAAGCTGCTGCCTTGATGGTCGATAGCATATTCGCTCTATTGGATAGGGTAACGCTAGAAAATATTTCATTATTGAGAGAAAAGTTTGACGAACTTTACAAAGAGTTTACACTTTTAGGAGTGGATTACTCCCTTTTACAAAAGCGAATTGAATAATACATGAACAATGTTTCTAAGTATGTTTCAATACAATCTGAGTATGAGAAAGCCATGACCTTAGAAGTGCAATAAGAACGTTTGGCCAATATTGATCGCCGCATTCACGTGGAGTCTATCATTGAGGGTAAAGGTATGGAGCATGTGTAGGGTCTACGACATGACTTAGCAAACGTTGAGACTAAATGTGCCTAACTAAGGAAGGTGCTGGAAGAGTCCGAGGCGTACACAGCACAGCTGAAGGCGTCCATTGGGAATGGTGAAGTCCAAGTATTCAAGAGGCGGATTGCTATCTCTCGCTTGAGTGGGGAGCAACTTACCATTGATTAGGCACTGATTGTCACTAATGGAGAGCTACAGGTGGCAAGTAAGCTACGAGACTTGTTGGAGACGGAGCGCGCTAATATCATGACTCATCCATGGCTATGAGAGTTTTTTTGGAGACTTTGTTATTTTCTTTTTTGTATCCTTTAAGATAATGAAATAAAATGATTTAGTTTCTCGCTTGCATCTCCTCTTTCTTCTTTTTTTCTTTCTTTTTAGTTGACTGAACTTAAGAAAGATCGACAAGTTGCCTACGTACCCTTGGAAGGGATCAAGTTAAGACGTAGTTTAAAAGAACACAATTTTTTTTGGTTGACTGAACTTGAGAATGATCGTTGAGTTGCCTACTTACCCTTGGAAGGGATCAAGTCAAGACGTAGTTCAAAAGAACATAAAACCTTTTTTTTGGCCATTCACAGTTTTAGTTCATGCGGGTTATGAGCGGTGTAATCCTAAGAGTAGTAGCGCTTCAAGAACTTTTCAATGATTAAACCAATTCGTAGACCTTCTTCATTGGCAATCTTGTAGGCTCCACCACTGTACACTTATGTTATGATGTACAGACCATTCCATTTGGATAAAAATTTATTACCTGTTCGATTAGTAGTGATGATGGGTCTTCGAATAGCAAGAACCAAATCTCCAACTTGAAATGATCGAGGTCTGACTCTCTTGTTGAAAGTTGTTGAGAGTCGAGCTTGGTAAAATTCAAGTCGTTGTTGAGCTTCTAACCTCTTTTCATCAAATGCTTCTAACTCAGTGAGACGTAATTTAGCATTCTCATCCTCAGTAAGGCTTTCTTGTATAGCTATCCGTAGCGAAGCAATGGGATTTGTTGTTCTAAAAGGATGACGACTTCAACACTATAGATTAAGGAGTATAGAGTTACCTGAATCGAGGTCCAGTAGGTTGTTCGATATGCCCAAAGAGCTTCATCAGTCCTTTCATGACAGTCCCGCTTAGATTTTGCAACTATCTTTTTTAGAAGACTGCCTAAAGTTTTGTTGAATGCTTCTACAAGTCTATTAGCTGCTGCATTGTACACTGAGAAATTTCTTTGTTTGAAGCCAAACTTCTCACAAATCTTATTCATTAAACTATTCTAGAAGGGCTTTCCATTGTCAGTAATAATGTCGCGAGGTACACCATACCGATAGATGATGCTGGATTTGATGAAGTCGACAACTATTTTCTTCTTCATTTCTTTAAGTGGCACAGTCTCAGCCCATTTAGAGAAGTAATTTGTGGCAGCCAAAATGTAAAGGTGACCCATTGAAGACTTAGTTAATGGCCCAACTATATCCAATCCCTATGCATCGAATGACCAGGAAGCAACTGTCGGGTGCAAAGGCTCTTGTGGTTGATGGATAAAATTAGCATCAAACTGACACGCTTGACACTGCTTTGCGTAATCTATGCAGTCTTTAATCATTGTCGGCCAGTAATAACCCATCCTCTTTACTCAAAAATGAAGTTTATGACCAGATTGATGAGCCCCACAGATCCCAGAATGTACCTTCTCTATTGCTTATTGAGCTTCCTCATTCCCTAAGCAATGAAGAAAGAGGCCTTCAAATGATCAACGAAATAGAGTCTCTTTGTAGTAAATGAATTGAGGAGCTCATCGTCTAATTTTTATCTTATGACGTAGGTCATCGGGCAGCTTTTCATGTTGAATGTAGTCAATTAGTAGAGTTTTTCAATCATCAGCTTCAGCCATTAATACTGAGATTGCATTTATCTCTTAAAAATGTGGATCAAGCAACTGTGGTGAAATCCATCATTGGCATATGGGGACATCAATTGTTTTGCTCTCAGTTATTGCCAAGGTAGTTGCTAGATTAGCCAATGCATCAGCCGTATGATTTTCCTTCCGAGGAATATGTTCTAGTGTAACTCCTTCAAACTTTTCAAGTAGATGGGTTGCGTACTAGAAGTATAGAACTAGGTCGTCGTTTTTAACCTCATAGTCCCCTCAGAGTTGATTGATTATCAATTTAGAGTCTTCATAGACTTCAAGATCATTGATATTCATCTCGAGAGCCATTTGAATGTTGATAATCAAAGCTTGATACTCAGCCACATTATTAGAGCATTTTTCGCTAAATATAACTGCAAAAGGTATGACTTGTCTCTGTGGGGAAACAAAAATAACTTCGGCTCCTGATTCGTCTGTTTTTGTTGATCATCCAAGGTTGGAGGATTTTAAGAAACAAGATATCCTCATTGGGAAAATCTTCAAAAATTTCCCAATCAGCCGATTTTGACATGATGTATTTGAGTGGGTCTATGCTTGCACCTAGGCGAACAGTGTGAGCTTGAAAGTAATGCATTAGCTTTTAGGAAAAGAAGACAAGTGCAAGGCATATTTTTTCAATTGGTGAATATTTAAGCTCATTATCAATTAACCTTCGACTCAAGTAATAAAGTGCTTGCTCCTTGCTCTCTTCATTATTTTGTGCAAGTATTGCTTCAACAGACTCTTCTTGAGCAGCGATGTAAAGTATCAACGGTTTATCAGGAATAAGAGCTCCTAGCACTGGAGGGCTAAGCAAGTATCTTTTAATACTCTCAAAAGCGTTTTGACACGCTTGGCCCTACATAAATGGCACGTCCTTCTTCAGCAGTTGAAGCATTTTGTTCGCTTATCAGAAAGTGAACCATGTTTAGTAAAGTCATATGCGGGTCTAACAAAACGCTTTAGCACAGGTTTGACTGAGCTCAATTGGTTTACCATTGGGAGAAGCATTGTTAAATCCTGTCTTAATGTTTGAAGATTTCCTTTTATCATAGAATGACAATGTCTTCCCTTAACATCACAATTTACATCAACTTCCTCAAAAGGTAATTGTCCTTCCTTTCGTTATGACTTAGAAACATATCTGAAGAGCTTCGTTGCCTCTTGAGTCTTGAAGAATGAAGGTTTCTTTGGCATAGGATCATCATCCGATGCTTCTTTATCATTAATTATCCCCTCCTTCAAGTGTGCGGCTCCACCTTATGTGTTCTTGAGCTGTTTTTCTTTACCTATATAAGGCACTTCAGTTGGGATAACTTCAAGGATTAAGTCGGAGTTAGAATAAAACTTTGCATCTGTAAAGTGTGACTCTACTTCTATGAATGGTTTGTTATCTGCTACCACAGTTTTTGTACCATCTTTGTAAAACTTAAAACACTGATGAAGCATAGAAGCAACTATCCTATTACCATGGACCCAAGGTTGTCCAAGTAGCAAATTGTAAGATGTCTTTGCATCGATAACATAAAACAATGTACTTGCCATAAATTCTCTAATAGTGAGATTCAGTCGGATTATACCAATCGCACGTTGTTATCCTTAATTGAATCCTTGTATAACTATCAATGAGGATGCGATTTATTTTTTACTCTATGATATAACCCGAGACGTACAAGGGTCGGATATGTGACTTTGATCCTAATTGAAGATCTTCACCAGTGAAAGAAATTGCCGCACAACATGAAGCATAAGAGGTGAAGTTTTCTTTGGTATTGCTTGCTTCATCATTGATAGACTTATACTTTTTAGGATTTTCTAACACCTAAACCAAGGTGAGTCATACAGATCGAGGAAATTGTGATGCATCGCGAAGATTAAATTGTGGAGTTAATCCTTTCAAAGTAGTAAGAATGCCAATCTCCTATTCGCTAGGTGCAGCCGTGATATTCTGGACTTGTTTTGCACTTCCCTTTGCATATTCGATAGCAGAGACCATGTTGATTGTTTTGATCAAGTCACTTTTGAAGTATCCATTTGGAAAGAAGTTTCGTAGAGTGATTAATGTGGGCAAATTTTGGTCAAGCCAATCACCTTCTTGTAGTAATGTTTGTTTATTCATTCTCCTTCTCGCTTCAATTATTCCAACGTGTTGAAGATGATTTTTCTTTTCTTTATTTTTTCTTTGATGAATTGGTTGGGTCTTAGGTTTGTTTTGTCATGGCCCCTTTTGTGTGACAATAGTCCACTCTTCATCATCTATTGGGATTTGGTGACTTTCCTCGCAATGGTGAATGCTTGTGTTTTTACATTGAACCTGAATTAAAATAGGTTCAAGCGAGCCAAATTGAATGGTTTTCTCGATTGCCCCCAACATTGAACCTGAAGGTTTTCACGGCTTCACTTTAGAGCTTGAGGCAAGACAACTTGGCAACCTATAATGACTGTAGCATGATTAAAGTCTACTGTGCTATCAAGGACTTGAAAGATTTTGATCTTCTTTGCTAGATCTATGAGCAATTCCGTGTCAGGATTATATACTAAAAATCATGAATTTATTTTAATTTTAGTATTTAATTTTATTTTAATAAAATTATATTTTTTATTTTATGAGAATCTTAATGAGTAATACATGCAATATTATTTTTTAAATGTTATGCATAGTATAGACATCCTAATTTGACCCCGCCTAATCTTAGGCGAATTCGATGATGAAAATAGGAGGAATAGTGCCTCAGTATGATCATCGGGAGTTGATCCAAGCTCGGTATTTGAACCCAGTCATCAAAAACCTTCAAAATCTCCAAAACCAATAAAATTATACCAAACTATTGATAACTTGTTGCCCAAGTCATTGTCAGAAGTGGCGACCACCATGCTCATTGTGACGGCCATCAATAGAATATCTTGGAAACCCTAGCCAAAAGTGATAGCCGCCAACTACAACATGGCGACCGCCAACTCACATTGTGGTGGCCGTCAATAGAACATTGTGGAACCTTTTTCAACCCAGCGGCCGCTAACTTGCATTGTGGCAGCCGCCAACTTCAAATGGCCTAACGTGTCCCAAAACGTGTCAAATTGTCATTGGTTGAAGAATTCTATAAATACCGTGCCTCGGCGTACGTTTTTAGTACAAATTTTGAGTGAGAGAGACTCTGCCAATATACCGAGCAATTTCGAGCCCCGGCGCCGAAGTCCTGCCGAGATACTAAGATCCGAGCCTCCGATAGTCCCAAGCCCTAGCTTAGATCATCACCCGAGGATTGAATCGTTAAAGCACATTCCCAATTTGAGGATTCCCCGCCAATCTAGGTATCTTGCTTAGATCCCCGATCTTTCTAAACTCTACTTCCTCTCTCTTGGAGTGATCGGGTTAATTTTCAATTTCAATTCACATTTCTTCTTTTTATTTACATAGTTAATCTTATTTGTTTCATGTAATTCGATTATTTTCTTTAATTGTTTAGTTAACTAATTTCCTCACATTCACACTTAACACATTTGTTATTTTTTTTCTTTCATTAAATCATTAAAATAGTGGTAACATGCTTTGATAATTATAACCATTCAAGGTTGTTAATTGTTACCATAGTGCACTTACACACATATGAATATAGTTGCTAATACTTTATTCATATTTGACAATTAAATAATCACGTTTTGGTTTTTTTTATTTTTCTATTGCTAGTTTAATATTATTTACTAGTACATTCCATTGTCTTATTTTTTTTTGTAGTTTCTCTTACTAGCATTAGTTTAATTTTCTTAATATTTATTTTTCTTTCTCTTTAATATTCAATGTTCCTTCATTAGTCTTTGTTTTTCAATATTTTTCTCTTTTTGTAATAGTAGTGCAATTTTTCTTTTTAGTATTTTTTTTTTCTTTTTCTTGTAACGTAGTTTTGAATTTCTTTTTAATGTACCATTTTCTTTCTTTTTATTTTCTTTTCTTATAATATTAGTTTAATGCTCATTTACTAACATTTATTTTTTATTTTTTTCCTTCTATTTTATATTAGTATAATTTCTTCTTTTAACATTTTCTTCTTATTACTAACTTTAAATTTCTTTATAATGTCCATTTTTTTTTCTTTTCTCTTAATGTTAATTTATTTTTCTCTTTATTAGTGTTTTCTTTCCTTTAACGTTAGTATTTATTTTTCCTAT
>JAOTRH010121223.1:0-14777 GCA_034768845.1 Heliamphora exappendiculata
TTAATAGTTAAACTCTATTAAACAAGTTTCATTGAATATAAAATTATATAAAAATAAAATTTTAAAATTTATAATAATTTTTTATTTAAATTCTTTTTAACTTAAAACTATTTTAAATCAAGTTTGTAAATTTATTATACTTTAGCTTAAAATTATTCATTCACTTTACTAAATAAATATTTTATTTTATTTTATTTAAAATAATTTTTAAAAAACTAATTTAAATCCAAATGGTCAAAGATGCCTACTAAAGTTTATAAATTTATAGCTTTTGTGATAATTTTACTCTTGATAATTTAAGGTTCTAAAAAAAAAAATTTAAAAAGATTATTTTAAATTTTAAATAAATAGTTAAAATTTAATTATATATTGTGATGTTATACTATAAATAAAATTTAATTACTCATTTTAAATTTTAAATATATTTTAAAAAATATTTTCTGAATTTATACGAGTGTTATTTTACTCCCATTGGTACGGAGAGTAACTTTTTGGACAGAAACATCACACGCCAAAGCCCTTTTACCCATTTCCGTCCTCAATCCCTCCTACAGTAAATGTCTTAGCCCAATGTCCGAAATACCCCCTCACCTCACACCCTTCACCTTACGACAAGATGTAAATAATCGGTAAAGCGAGGGACGAAAGTTAAGTTCGGGACTCCATAAATAGAGGCCTGGAGTCATCAACTAGGGTAAAAGCTCAGAAATGAGGCTCCGCGCAGAGGGACGGGATGTTTCTAAGGGTGGTTGCCCCTCTCTGCAACAAAAACGATGATCTCCTTACAGATCATCGGAGCCGATGATTCATCCCAAGAAAATAAACAACCCTTAACCTCTCTCTCTCTCTCTCTCTCTACATCTCTCTGTTTGTGTGTGTTTCTGTGTTTGGTGGTGGTGGTGGTGGTGGTGGTTGGAATTTCTTGCAGGAAGAGATGGTTCTGTTTGTTAACAGCTTCAGGGACCTGGAAATGAGGGCTGTGACGATGGATTTCTGAGCAATATGAATCTGGCGTTGAGACTCTGATCCGGTTCTTGGCGGGGCAACACGGAGTCTCTGTGCGAGAGAGAGAAACCAACCGCTGCTTCTCTCGCGCAGGGAACTGGTGTTGCAGCCATGATCGGAGTCAGGTTCTCTCGCCGGATCATAAACAGATCTGAGCCTCATCCTTTCTTTCCTACCTATGAATAATTTCTCCTCATAAAGGAAAGTGTTGGGGGGGGGGGGGTGCGAAAACTAGGGTTATGCTCAAGAATGAGGCTGTGGAAGAGAGATGGGATGTTTCTTAGGGTGGTTGCCCCTCTCTGTAATTCGAAGGTCCTCAACCATCTCAGCCGATGATTTCACCAGCCAAAATCAACACAACAGCCCTTCTGTCTGTCTGTCTGTCTGTCCCTCTCTCTCTCTCTCTCTATATATATATAGGTATATATATTTACGCACATATATGAATCTGTGCGCAGGTGTGCGTGTGTCCTTTCCTCGACTTCTTTATCTTCTTCCTCAATGTTGTGGATCGATACTCCGGGAGTACCTAATAATTTTCCAAGTTGGCCGCAGCAAACCCTAGGCCCTCCATGGGAGGGGTTTCTGGCAAAAAAGGCTGTGACGATAGATTTCTGAGCAGCAGATGCTTCGGGCACGGTGAGGATCCGATCCATTTATTGGCGGGGCAACCGGAGGGTCTGTGAAAAAGGAGGGGAACTCAGCGGGTTTTCCCTCTTTCTTTCACAAGGCAACTGTTGTTGCAGCCATTAGCCATGGCGGAACTACTGGATCTTCTCGGCCTGATCATACATACACAGATCTGAGCCTCATCGTTTTCTTCCTTTTTACCAAATACAGCCCATGTTTGGATTAATTTTTTTTAAAAAATAAATATATATATATATATAAATATATATATATATATATAGGCTGTTAAGGCCAAGGCCAAACAAGTAGGTTTGTTTTTAGAATTTTAAGCAAAAAATTCTTTTAAAAAAATTAAGCCAAACATAGATTCTACTTGAATCTATTTACCAATATCATAATATTGTCATTATGTAGGCATTGTTTTGTTTTGTGCACTATACGCTGATTTGTTCAAGGTAAAAATAACCACTTTTATTACCCGAAAATATCACCTTTTTTGGGGTTTGTGTTTCAGAGATTTAGCATGTTCTTAGATTTTATAATTTAGCTTTATTTTGTTTTTTTGATTTTTTATGTCATAATTGGCAATTAGCTTTTAAAAGTTTATGTTTGTTTTTTTTGGATTTTTTTCAAAAAAATAAATTAATAAATTTGGATCATAGCATGTTTTTAGGGAATTTAATTTTGAAGTTTTATAAATTAATTTTCTGTTAGAGTCCGTTTTTTTTTATTTTGTTGACATTGGATAATTTATTTCTTATATAGAGGTGATTATTAATTAATAATTATATAGAGTTCTAAGTGTTCAAAAATAACTTGTAAATAAAGATATTGCTTGATAATTTAGGTTTTTACTTGGTAGTTTTTAAATTTGCTGTATGTGTTGAAAGGTAATATATATTGATGGTAGTGATAATAAGTAAGATATAAAAATTGAGTATATAAAAATATTAAATGTTCCAATAAAATATTTTAGTAGTTTATTTTTTAGTCAGATTTTTTGGGGTTTCAGTTATATTGTTTCCTTATTAGGCCAAAAAAATCTAGCTTGTCAATCGGATTATTTATTATTCTGAATAAATTATATTTGACATTTTTGAGTTTACTTTTTTGATGAAAATAGAAATTTTTTATTATTTTAAAAGTTGGTTAAAGGTTTCGAGTGTAGTTATGTTTTTTATTCATTTTAATATGTTTTTGCGTGTAAAGTTCAGCAACGATATAAAATTAGCTATAAATTTTGTATATGATGTGAGCGTATATTTGTGACAAAAATGTTTTTAGTTTGTTGAGATTTGTTTAGATTACAAAATTTGAAAGTGAGATTTAATTAAGAATTTATAATTATGATTGCAAAATAATTGATATTCTTTGTCGTGATTTTATGCTATGCGGCAATTGAATATTAAGATTTATGATTGTGATGTCATTAGTATGTGTCTTTTGTGTGAACAGAGGTTGGATTTTTAATTTTGATTTTTGTTTTAATTTTGATTTTTGTTTTAATTTTTTATTGCAATTATAATTAGCAATTTTAGTCAGTGATTTGTGATTTGTTGATCGTGATTTGCTAGTTTGTCATTGATCGGGATTCGAAATTTTAGTTCGTGATTGGTGACTATGGTTTATTTTTTTTATTTTAATTCTAGATTTGCAAAAGTTGATTCAGTTATTTCTAATTGAAGTTGTAAGGTAATTGTTTCATTGTTTGTTTGACAAATTATTGACGATTCTCTTATATGTTTTTGCAAATATAGAATGTATATAAGTATTGTAAAAGTAAAATTTGATTTTTTTGTTAGATATATTCGATTGTGTTTGTATTAAGTGGAAGAATTTAAAACGGGAAAGAATTTTTTTACATGTTGCGTGATTACTCTAGCTGTATATTTGTTGATGATGATTTTGATAATTTGATATTGGTTGTTGGTCGTATTGGTGTTGATCGTGTGGATATATATGTGAATGATGAGAGTCGTGTGTTTGATAGCAACAGTAATGAACGAGTTGGTATAAAAAGTAGTTTTAGTAGATGTTTTAGTTGTACTAATAATCAAGGAGCTATTATTGAAAATAGTTATAAGGGTTTTGATGTTGATGATAATGTTGATTCTTTTAAAAAAATTTGTCATTATCAAAGATGCTTTATCCTTGTTATTTGGTTGGGTTGGATTAATTATTCATGTTGGGTAGTGTTTTAAGGGTGGAGGTAAAGAATTTAAGTGCTGTTTGGCAAAATATGTTATTGAGGTTGGGTTTTTATATGATCTTTTAAAGAATAATAAAAGTAAAGTAATTGTAGCTTGTTGCTTGAGGGAATTTATTAGTTGTAAGTGGTTTGTTCATTTAACTTTGAATAAATCGAATAGATTTTTTATATTAAAAGTTTGGATAATGTGCATAGTTATGGTGGGACATTTCGTACTTCTAAAAGTAAGTAGATAAGCATGAGTTCGAATTTGGTTGGTAGTGCAATTATTAATCAGGTTCGTGATAAATTATTAACGAAATCAATTGATGTTGGATTTTTTACACACCAGTATCGTCTTACATTATTTTATTATCATGTTTTCTTACATTATTTTATTATCATGTTTGGTTGGGTCTTGAGAATGTAAGAATTCAATTGTACAGGAATTATTCATTATTGTTTGATCAGTTTTGTTGGTATATTGAGGTGGTTTTGAGTTCAAACTCTCGAGTATGGTTAAGATTGAGTGATGTGGATACTAAATGGTTTAAAAGATTATTTGTAGCATATGATACTTGTATTAAATGTTTCAATCACTGTCGGCTTTTGTTGTCTCTTGATGGGATATTTTTAAAAAGAAAATATAAATGTTGCTGGTGCAGAAAAGAATGCTAATTAAGATTTGGACTATTATTTTAACAGATTAGATAAATTTAGTAGTTCATGAGTTCTTATTATAGTGAAACAGATAAATTTATTTATTTCATGATGTGTTTTTATAATAGATAGATAAATTTATCTGTATTTGTTATTTTAAAATAGATAAATTTATCTGTGTTTGTTATTATTAAATAGATAAATTTATCTGTTCACGTTTTTGTGTTTGTTATCGTGGGTAGATAAATTTATTTGTGTTTGATAATAAATACAGATAAATTTATCTGTAAACGCTATTGTGCTTATTGTGAATTTTAAATATATTAGTGATTTGTTAAGAATGTTTTGTTTAATACTTATATATGTTTTTTTTTTGTTATAGGTTTGTCTTTTTGGCATTTGCTGTAATTGATTATGAGAATGAGAATAATTGAATTTAATTTTTAAGTATATTGTCTGGAATTTTACGTGATCGTTCAATTATATTTATAAGTGATTGGCATGCTGCACTAGTAATGGATATCATGCATACTATTTGCAACATTTGAAAGCAAATTTAAGGGATAGATATTCAGGGCGTTGGTCTAATTCATTTCGAGAACGTATGATGTGTTTGTTTTCATATTGTGCATATGCTCATTCCGTTCAAAATTTTCAAGAAAAGTTAAAAAAAAATTTAGAAGAGGTGGTAGTAAAGCTCATGAATTTATTTGTAATTTGCCATTTAAAAATTAGAGTAATGTATTTTTTAAAGGGAATTGTTATGGTGAGATGTGTTTGAATGTTTTAGAATTTTTTAATAATTGAATAAGTGATTTTTGTCATTTGCTAATTACAAAATTGGTTGATAAAATAAGGATTTAAATTATGAAACAAATGTGCGATAGGAGAGAAGCTTCAAATGAGTGGAAATTTGTTGTTTGTCTAAAAAATTGATCGATGCATTGAACAAGGGTAGGACAAGGATAATTAGTTCTTCTAGCTCATATGTGTTTGAGGATCATTCTTTTCCTTTAGTGGTGGTTAACGTTTATAAGAAGACTTGTAGTTGTTTACTTGTAGTTGTTTTCGGTGACAAGTTAATGGATTTTCATGTTCACATGCTGTGATGGCGTGGAAAAGATATTATTTTATATATTGATCCGTTGTTTACTGTAAAAAAAAGTTTCAGTTATCATACAAGGAATGTGTATTCTCAATCTTAACAGCTGGCATTCCTAATTTTGAAGGAGAATTTGTCGGTATTATGTCTCATTTGATTAGGAGGCCACCTAATAGGCTTAAAATTTAGAGGATTTATTCAAGAGGTGAAAGTATTAGACAGGTAAGATGTGGAAGGTGTGAAAAATTGAGAAAGCACAATCGAAAAACTTGCAAAGGAGCCAATTTGAATGTTCATTTTTTTATTTTATTTTTTAGTTTGTATGGCTGGAAAAGCTGTAACACTTGATTTTTAATAATAGTACAGAAAAATTTATCTCTTAATGATTTGTGATGATTTGTGGCATGCTTATTCATTTTAAAAATAGTACAAAAATAGTACAGATAAATTTATCTGTTAAGTATTTGGGTAATTTTTATATTTTATCATAATAGTACAGACAATTTTATCTGTTAATGATTTGTGTTTTTCTTATTTATTTCACAATAGCACAGATAAATTTATCTGTTCTTTACTATACCTTTTGTATGAATTAACAGATAAATTCATCTGTTCTTTACTTGTGCTTTTGCATGAACTAACAGATAAATTTATCTGTTAAATTTTTTTTATCATTTTTAGATAAATTTACTTGTTCTTTGTTATAAATTTGTGCCATAAATAGTACAGATAAATTTATCTGTTGATGATTTATGCTATGCTTAATTTATTTTACAATAGTACAGATAAATTTATCTGTAAAGAATTTGGGAACTCTTTATGTTTTATCATAATACTACAGATAAATTTATCTGTTAATGATTTGTGCTTTTCTTATTCATTTCACAATAACATAGAGAAATTTACATGTTCTTTACTTGATCTTTTGTATGAACTAACAGATAAATTTATCTGTTAGACTTTTATATCGTTTTTAAATAAATTTACTTGTCCTTTTGTTAATGATTTTGTGCTATGTTTAATTAATTTTCACAACAGTACAAATAAATTTATTTGTTAAGAACTTTGGAACTCTTTATACTTTATCATAATACTACAGATAGATTTATCTGTTAATGATTTGTGCATTTCTTATTCATTTCACAAAAATATAGAAATTTGTATTTTCATTACTTGACCTTTTGTATGAGCTAACAGATAAATTTATCTATTTTTTTCTTTTCCTTTTGTATGAACTAACAGATAAATATATTTGTTAGACTTTTTTATCGTTTTCAGATAAATTTACTTGTTCTTTTGTTAATAATTTTGTGTCATATTTAATTTATTTTCACAATAGTACAGATAAATTTATCTGTTAATGATTTGTTCTTTTTTTATTTATTTGACAATAACACAGAAAAATTTACATGTTTTTTACTTGACATTTTGTATGAACTAACGAATAAATTTATTTGTACACATTAAATGTGCTTGCAAATGTACAGTGCATATTGTATTCACACTAAAGAACGAATTTATATTAAAAAATATTCACACCAAAGAACAACGAATAACATTTTTTAGATTAATCAAGCTATGACATGGAAAGATAAACGTACATATTAGAAACAATAGAATGATGACCTAAAGGTATTGCCATATATTCACGAATACAAAAATCAAAACGTAAAAATCTCAACCCCTACTATCTCTCTCCCCGTATATCCACGAATCTGTATTTGCATCGGCTATTGAATTCAAGTTTCGAGCGGTTGATAATCAAGTTTCGACGATGGATACTCCTCCTCCAAGCATCAGTTACTTCACCGAATCATCAAATGTAGTTACTTGTATTCTTGCTTTTTTTCCAGAAATAATAGATTTATATCATGAGCTTATTTTGTTATGCTCTAAGTTGTATGCGCTTTCTTCGAATATTATTCAATTTAACACTTCAAAGTTATAGATCTTTACACTAATCATCTCCTTGCGAGCTTCTTGAATCTCATAATTATTTTTACGTTTTTTAACAACATCTAGTCCTTGATGAAAGGATCTGGAATGCCTGAATCAAGTTCTCATAACGAATGGATCTTGAAGTTATGAGGGCTTGATTCAAAGATCTGAGATTCTTTCAACAAGACCTAGAAGTTGTTAAAGAACGCAAAAGTAATGATGAAATCCAAGAAGCTTGCAAAGAGCTGATTAGTGTAAAGAGATCTAGAACTTAGAAGTGTAGAATTTGATAATATTAAAAGAAGAGCCTAGATCTTAGAGTATAGAAATATAAGCTAAGTATATAAATCTACTATTAATAAAAAAAAAATGCAAGAATAGGAACAAATACACTTGAAGGACTACACTTGAAGGTTAGGGGAGTAACTAATGCTCGGAGAAGAAGATTTATATCCTCAGCCTAACCATCAATCGCTCAAATCTTGAGTTCCAAGCACGATGTACTGCCTTAAAGCCACGCTCGCCTCTTGCTCTTTCAAATGCTGTCCAAGCAATTTGAGTCTGTTTGCCTACTCGAGGAAGATGATTGAAGGAATTAAAGTGTCTCTTACTCCATTTATAAGAAATTTAGGACTTTTAAGAAATGGACGGTCATGATTAAGTTTGGAAGTCATTGTTAAGTTTACTTTTTCCTAACTATGGTTTAGGAAACTTGGCCACCAAGTTTTGCACTCTTCCCTAGGTGGCTAGTCACCTAACGATTAGGGTCATGTTTGGTTAACTTTTTCTATTTTCTCCTTTTTTTCTTTTTTTAACTTTATCACTTATAGGTTATTTTTACTCAAACTTAATTTCATTAACTTCTTAATTTAATTTCACATTTACAACTAAATTTTAATCCCATACTTTAAGAATTGAATTAATAAGCTATGCTTAACCACAAATAATTATCATTTACCATCGTGTATATCAATTACATTGCACATACCATCAGTTCCTTAGTAAATGAACAAAATTTTATTGTCCTCGTACTCAAATTTAACAGATAAATTTATCTGTTAAGAATTTGGGTATTGTTTATGCTTTATCCTAATTGTACAGATAAATTTATCTGATGAGAATTTGTGCCTTTGTTATGCTTTATTCTAATAGTACAGATAAATATATTCGTTTAGAATTTGGCCTTTATCGTAAAACTACAGATAAATTTATCTGTTAAGAATTTGTGTCTTGCTTTTTTTTTTTTAAAATAGCACAGATAAATTTATCTGTTAAGGATTTGCGCGTTGTTTATACTTTATCTTAATTGTACAGATATATTTATCTGTTGAGGATTTGTGCCTTGCTTATACTTTATTGTAATTGTCTAGATATATTTATCTGTTGAGGATTTGTGCCTTGCTTATAAGGACAATATATTTATCTGTTGAGGATTTGTGCCTTGTTTATACTTTATCCTAATTGTCCATATATATTTATCTGTTGAGGATTTGTGTCTTACTTATACTTTATCCTAATAGAACAGATAAATTTATCTGTTCAGGATTTGACATTTAATGTAAGAGTACAGATAAATTTATCTTTTGAGAATTTGGCATTTATCGTTATAGTACAGATAAATTTATCTGTTAAGAATTTGTGCTTTACTTTTTTTTTTTCAAAATAGTACAGATAAATTTATCTGTTAGAGATTTCATTTGTCTATATCATGTGCTTGATCCTAATTGTACAGATAAATTTTTCTGTTATTTATTTTTCCCTTTGTATAAATTAATAGAGACAAAATTGCATCACGTATTCACAGAAAATAATAAAATGATTTACATCAAAAAATATTACAAACAATCAATCAAGTGTTTTGTTTTTCTGGTTCTTTAATGAATTGCTTCAACAACAGTTTCTGATTGTATGCTTCCAAGCTCCATGATCTTCCTGGATCATTAAGAAATTTATGTAGTAGTTCAGTTCTGAATGCTCGTACTCTTTTCAGCGAAAGAATTTTGTCATCCTGAAGAGATATTTGTGTTCCTTCGTAATAATGCTTTATTAGAAAGCAGACAATTATTCCACAATCAACCCTACAAAATTAAAAAGTTGATAAATTTAAAAGATATAACACATAATATTGTAACTACACAAATTAAATAGATAAATTTACGTTCCAGATATTTGTTGTGGACCATCTTCACTTGATATGATTGGTGCATCAAAATTGTATTTTTCAAAAACACTTTGGACATGAGATAATTTAAAATTTGGCATATCCTTTTGCTCTTCTTGTTGCTTTTTCATGAAAAGTTCAACATATATTTTCTTCAATGACATAAAAATTTATATATTAGTTATATTTTTGTTTAAGTAATTTATTTTAAGTTGTAATTTTAATATAAATTAATTGCTTTCCACAATGAAAGCATCTTGTAAGAATGGGTCTTCAATGCATTTTTTTTTCTTCATCGAGTTATAGTGGAACCAACATCATTTTTGAATATCAAAAACAAGGAGAGTCCAATGATATAGCGTGTTTGTTGGATGGTTGCCATTTGAGTTCATTGAAAATATAAGAAAACTGCATCATCGAATGCAAAAGATAAATTTGTCAGTGAAATCAATGAACAGATAAATTTATCTGTTAATGATATGAGGTTATAATAATATAAGAAAAGATAACAATTTACTTGTATTTATCATCAATTGTTGAGAGGTATTTGTCAATCTTATGCGCACTTATTGTGTCTGTCGGTCACTTGATTAACGACTATTGAATAGTACAGATAAATTAGTATTTGTGCAACTATTTATCTATTATGTCATGATAATTATATAAATATTTTATTTACCCAGACTAAACAGGTGAAGAATAGGCATTTGTTTTTAACTTTTTTACTTTTTTCTTGCTCCTTGGCCAAAATAAATGAGTATCCATCAATAACCTATATATAGATTGTAAATTGTTTAACAAGTGTAAAAAATGAGTACTAACAGATAAATTTATCTGTTACCACTTTGTGCTCTTCACAACATTTTAACAAATAAATTTATCTGTTTTAACATATAAGCACAATGGATAAGTCAAAAATTAACAAATAAATTTATTTGTTAAAAGGTCTAGAAACGTACGTTGTTGGAGCAATCTTCTTCTTTCATCATTTTAACACATTCATCGAGTGTTATTCCTCCATAGTCTTCTTCGAATTCCCACACTTGGGCCCTACAATTTCACATAACAACATAATTTAGTGTTAAATTTATGTTTTACATATAGCTTAGTATAATTATTTTTTACATACTCAAATCCTCTTTCATTTGCAAGAATAAGTCTTATCATTTCTTTATCTTCTTTAGGTATATACAAGGTGACACGAAAATTCTTTGGAAAATCGAGCTTTTTTGGTTTTTTTGCTGCTTTAATAATCTTCTCTACTGGTACATATTCTTCCACTTGGATTGGGACTATTTTGATTTCTTGGAATTAGACATGTTTAACATTGGGTTGTTCGGTTTCGACTGGATTTGTTTGTTGAAATGTTTGTTGGGTTTTTATTTGTTTTTTGTCTCCATTTTTTTTTGTAATTCTCTTCTTTTCCCTTTTCGGTTGATACTGGAATTCAAGAAGCTTTTTGTCATTCCTTTCTTTTACCTTAATTCTTGCAATCATAGAAGATGGAGTTGGTTGAGCTTTTTTTTCCTTTTTCTTTCTCTTTAGCTTCTTTTCGCTGTCTTGTTGCCTCAATGAGTTGTTGTTTCTCTTGCTTAAGAGCTTTCACTCTTTCTTTCAACATGTCAATTTCCAGTTGCTTTGAAGCACTCTGTGTAATTTTGTGTACCTATCTCTACCATTTCTTCAACCAATCTTTTTTTTTCTTATTCCACTTCTGCTATCTTTTCTTGTTTTTCTTTCTCAATCTCCATAATAGTTTTTTGTGTGTAAATTCTTGTGTTGCTCGATGAACAGAAAGTTTAATAATTTGATCAAGCAATTTTTGATTTTATGTTTGGAGCTCTTCTATTTTCGTCTTTGCTTCAGCAAATTCTTTTTCGTCAACAAATTTTTGTATTACTTCATGGACAGAAAGTTCCTCAATTTGTTCAAGCAATTTCTTATTTTTTTCACTGAGCTGTTCAATTGTTTCATTCATCTTTTCGTTTTCAGATGTCTTCTCTTTCAAATCTTCTTCCACCTTCTTCATTTGTTGAATTGAATCTTCATTTGTTGACAGAATTTCCTTCAATATTTCAATTGTATACGTTTTTTCCAGAATTTTAATTATTTTTTCTTCATCCTTTTTTGTTTTCTGTCCTTCAAGCACTCCTCCTACTTCAGCCGTGAAGTTACTATGCGCTTCAACCTCATCATTAGATTTTTTTTTCTCCTCAGATATATTGAACTCAAAGAGTTCATTTTCTTTCGTTGTTGGTTGGACAATTGAAGAGAGCACCTGAATTATGAATACAAAATTAGCTGTGAAAATAAGGAGATAAATTATCTGTTAGTTTACACATCATCTAAAAGCTATAGATACATTTATCTGCTTTACTGAATTTGCTTTAGATGTACTTTTATAAAAGACAGATAATTTATCTGTTAAATACTTTTGCCTATTTCAACGAACAAATAAATTTATCTCTATATTATTTGTACTTATTAAAAGAAACAGATAAATTTATCTGTCTTATTTATACATGATGTAAAAGATATAGATATATTTATCTGTTCAATGAAAATGTTTTAGATGTTTATCAGTTAATCACTTTAGCCTATTTAAAAGAACAGATAAATCTATATGTATAATCAATTGTGATTATTTAAAGTTATTTTTACCTGGTTTGCAGCAAGATCTATTAGTTCTACATTTTTTAAAACTGAATCTAGTTTTTCCAATCTCCATTTGAGCATTCTTGGGATCTGATGTGTTATTTCAGCCTCCACAAGTGTTGTATGCTTGCATATTCAATACTAAGTAATGATAAAGATGTATTAGTTTCGTATAAAGAAATGACATTCAATAATATAATAGCAAGAGGTTTGAAAGATGTACCAAAAGAGTAATAACACATCCAGTAACTGTCTCCAGTTTGTCAGATTTTTTGTCAAGTGAAGAAATCAACCAGTCATTTATCGCTGTAGACTAAGCTATTAGATCTAGGCAAACCCAAGAGAATGGGTGAATTGGATCTTTAAAAATTAAATAAAAATTTAAAAATATTTTTAAAAATCTTTTAATATTACAATAAAGTAAGATATGTAAATATATAAGCAATCCAAATATTAAAAAATGGGGGATAGAAAAAAAGAACCAGACACCAGCGATTTATTGTGGTTCGCCTTTATTCTAACCTACGTCTACTCCTCAAAAATTTTCTTGAGTATTTTCACTATTCAGAATACTTCCGGGCATATTCCAAACCTTTACAAGTTTCAAAATTCCTCTTGAGCTATTTGAATATTTATGGGCACATTCACAAGCCTGTACAGCTTCAAGAAGATCCTATGAAAACAAGCTCCTATTTTTTCTAATCTCTCTTAAACTCTTCTTTGATGAGTTTCTCTCACTCACTCAAAGGTTAAAGGGTGACTCACAATTAATTACAATAAATGAGATGTAATAAACGAAGAATACTCATTCTCTTTACAAGATTGATTTACAATAAATGAAATGATAAAGAGAGATGAGAAACAAGAACTGAAATTGCAGCAATAAATGTGAGCTTGATGATTTCTGAGATTGATTTGAGAAATTGAACAATAAATGCAAGTCTCCAACCTTCTTAAATGCTGAGAAGTAACTCCTTATATAAGTTTTTATGAGTTCTTGATCGTTGGAGGTAAGTGGGGGCAATAAATGCTAAAAATTCAACCGTTGAGATCAGTCGTATTTTGAATTTTCATCTTTAGGGTCGACATAAACAGCTTTGGTGTCGACATAAAGTGTCTAGGGCAGGGTTCTTCAAGTGGTTGGGTCGACACGAATCTTCTGGAGGGCCGACACAAATTCTGCACTTTACCTTCCAACGTTCTGGGGTCGACCCAAATAAATCTAGTGTCGACTCGTTTGAAACTTCAGCATCCGGAGGAACCATTTTGTGTCGACTCAACTTGTCTCTGGTCTCGACACTAAATCTCTGCAGGAAGCCTCGGTACTTTTGTGTCGATACGAATGTGATTTAGGGACGACACCAAAATTCTGCAGTTAGCTTCGGTAGTTTTGTGTCGACATAAATCTTCTTGGGGTCGACACCAAAATTCTACAAGCAGGCTCGGGACTTTTGGGTCGACACGATTTGTTTTGGGGTCGACACCAAAAATCTGCAGGAGGTCTCGGTTGTTTTGTGTCGACATAATTTTTATTTGTGTTGACTCAAAATGAGTCCTGGGTATTTCGGCACTTTTGTGTTGACACAAAACTAGTTTGTATCGACACTAACTTTTTTGTACCTGAAGATAATCTTGAAAAACAGTTAAGATATCAAAGCATTTGATCAATTGGCATTGACACGATAAGTTTCAAGTATACTTTACCTTAAAAGTGTTTGACTTAATTTTCAATTAAGATCAATACAAAATATTCAATTCAAAGAATACTTAAGTGGTTGAACCTTTTGAGATAGAAGTCATTCTTTTTTGGCTAAGGTGTTAACTTTGATTGTTCAAAATGTGTTAACACTTTTATTTTGAAAATATAAAATATTATCTATTTAAATCTATTTATTCTTAGAAAATAAATTATAAAAATCATCAAAATCAAATTAAAAAGCCCATGGGCTAACAATTTCTCATTTTTTGATGATTACAATCATATTATCATTTTTTTAAAAAATAATTTAAAATAATTTTCAACAAGAGTTCTCCCCTTATCAATATGCCTTAAACAATAAAAACAAATATAAAGACTGGGCATACACTAAAGTGAAAGCATACAATTTTTAACATGATTTGCACAAATGAACAAGAAATATTCAGAATTTATTAGAGCTTGTGCAAAACAGTGAATGACTGTAAGGTAATTTTACTCAAACACACCCAATTTCATATCTAATTAATCAAATATTAATAGAAAAATAAATTTGATATAATGAGCATAAGAACACTATAGTTCATTCAAGAAGAATTGTTCAGACATTTAAACCATTCATTCACAATTCATTCAAAAACAAATATTGTTCAAACATCCACAATATCAACCATTCAACCAACCAAAAAAATGTTAAAACTTTACATCTTCACCTTCCATTAAAAACTTAAAACAAATTGTT
>JAOTRH010121234.1:0-14776 GCA_034768845.1 Heliamphora exappendiculata
CCCCCCCTCCCTCTTTCAATGATCTTGCTAAACTTAGCTCCATGATCTACCTAGTTTTGAAGTGACCTAGTTTGTTTCCATGTCGGTTTAATTTGATTTTCTTTCAGATGATTACTTCCATATTATAACACTGACAGATATTATGAATTAATTCTGTGCATGCTTGATTTATCATTTACATGACCAACCCTAAGCTTAAACGAGGATTGTGGTATTAGACAGCTAATTTAAAATCTAAAGCCACCATTTTCTGAGCAGAGATCACTAGAATTTTCAAGATGCCACTCCCGACTTGTGTCATGCTGCATTTATAGCAAAGAACGAGTATAAAGACAATACAATTTGCTGCAAAATTGCATTAGCACCTTGAGATGGTGAGAAGTGAGGGTCTTACACAGTAACTCAAATTTAATAACTCTATAGTATATAATAATATTCATCACATATTTTCAATAAACTTCTCAATTAATTTGAACTTTTCGAATCATAACAAAAAATAATATTATGTATTGATACCATTGTTATACCAAAAAAATATGTAAATGTAAACTTTTACAGTTGGCCTCGACGAGTTTTATATTTTGAAAGCGTTGAATAATAAGCTCATTATCAACACTATCAAATACATCATTTTCAATATATGTCAATAAACAAGCATTCATCTATTGATCTCCCATTCTGGTGCGCATCCTGTTCTTTATTAATTTCATTGCTGAAAATGTTCTTTCCACGATTGCAGTCGCGACACGTAGGATCAATACCAACTTCACAAGCAAATTAACTAATGAATATATGAGATCCTTCTTCGTATCTACCAACTTTGGTGCAAGTTCACCAATTCCTTTGAGTTCCAAAAACTCATTCCTAGAGCGCATATTCAAAATGTAATTCTGCAGCTGATTATCAAGTGCCATGAGATCTACTGTAAAAAATCGCATAGATAAAACTCAGCAAAACGGATCAACATTTGCTTATCAAATGCAGAAAATGAATGACTAGGATTCAAGCAAGCCACACAAAGAATCAACTCAATATTCACTTCTGTAAATCGATTATTAAGCTCTTGAAATTGCATTTCTATAACTGTGTAGAACAGCTCCACGCAATAGTAATGTAAATTTGTAATCTCTGGAGTTTTGCATTGCGACCTCCCACGAGCTACAAATTTGTCATTCATGTTCAAGATATGAATGCCATGTTTAGAACAAAATAAAGACACTTTTGTAAATAGAGATTCACATTCACCATCTCTCATCATTTGAAATCCGTGCTTCAACACTCTAACTAGCGTCATAGCATTTACAATGTCTTGATCTTTCTTTTGTACTGCTAATGACAACTCATTTGTAATGCCCAAGATATTTTTCATCAAATGCAAATTGAAAATAAATTCAAAACATTGCATTAAATCCATAAGAGAATGAGCTTTAACTTTTTACTCGGAGTGTAGGCCATCCTCTTTAACAACTTCTAGTACGTTAATTACATATGAGAACATTAAATTTAAATTTATAATTGTTCCATAATGCGACCCTCATCGTATATCACCATCCCAATTAAGACTCCTTTCTTGATTCAAATTTTGTCCACTCAAAAATTCACCATTGTTTAATGCCTCTGCGACCTTAGCAGCTTCTATATCTCAAAGAATATCTCGTCTCTTACAAAATCCTCCAACAACATTTACTAAATTGGCAATCAAGCAAAAAAGATCAGCAATGTCGATGTGATTTTTAGCAACAACTACAAGAGTTAACTGAAGTTGATGAACAAAACAATAAACATAAAATGCTAATTCATTCTCCCTCAAAATCGAAGATTTAAAACCATTGAATACACCTTGCATATTGCTAGCTCCAACGTATGGGCAGTCTTGACAAACTCAATCGATGACTAGTAAATAAAAATTCAAAAGTTGCCTTGAGTGATACTGCCACATGAACAATACCAAGAAATCTCTCTATAACAATACCCATTTTATCTACGTAACGTACAACAATGGAAATTTGTTCCCTAACCAACACTTCGCGAGATTCATCAACTAAAATTGAAAAATACCCATTGTCAAGATCCTTGATGATTGCATTCATAGTTTCACTTGCAGCTGCATTCACAATGTCTTTTTGAATATCGGGATGACACAATTTGTTATTTTTTGGAGTATTTTTCAACACAACTTCATTGATATCTTGGTTATGATCTGCTAAAAACTGTAGAAGTTCGAAAAATTTTCCTTTACCATGTGAATCACTTGATTCATCATGACCACAAAAAGCTAATCCTTGATGCAAGAGAAATTTTATGCAATCAATTGATGCAGTTAAGCCAGTCCGATATTCAATCATAGCTTGTTCTGACTGCTTGCAAATGACACTTACAATGTGTTGCTTTTGCTTCATTAGATCTTCACACTTCTTCACAGCTTGGTTATGGGCAATGTTAATGCCCCCAACATGAGTACATAGCCTATCTTTCTTGTTCAAAGTTCTAAATCCTTCTGTCACACAAGTATAACCTCCCTCTTATTTACCAATGTCATGTCTAAATACGTAACAATATAAACAAAATATAACATCTTTTCTATATTAAATTCCAATCAATTCTTGTATTCTGTAAGCCAAAAATAATTAAATCGATGCATCACTCCACTAATGTCCCTTTGAGGGAAATTACGATGACGCAGTTGGTAAGGGCCTTTTGTTAGATAAGCTCTTCTTATACTATCTCTATCATTCAGATGATAAGATGATATTTTTTCTCATAGTCCTGGATCGCATGGAAGATTGTTCACATTAACACAACTTTGTCTAGAAAACTATTTGTGTGACTTTCATTAGAAGCTTCTTGGGTAGGAAATAAATCTTCATCTATTATCATCTTTTTTTTCAAAAATTTATCCATGATTGTAGAACTAATAGAACAAAAGAAAAAAAATATTAACGTTCTTACATCATTGCATGTACGACTAACTCATGATCACTACATACAATTTTCAAATGGTTTCACAAATAGGCTAAATTAGAATTTACAATTAATTCAACTTAAGAAAAAGAACAAAACATAACAAAGGCAATCATTATTAAACATAACATTTACATTATAAGCATTTACAAATCTAAAATGAGGAAGAGACACAAAAGCCCTAATTTTTACCCTGTTTTTTATAGGCAAACAAACCGTAGATTACTGGAAAGCCAAATCTATAAATAAAGTTTTACCATACAACAAATGCTAGAAGCATATAAAAAATTCTTATTTATTGAATAGAAAGGGCTAAAATAGCATATGCAATATGCAACAATATCATATATTTAATCTGAAAAATTCATAAATTTGTTGCCCTACCCAAAAAAGATAGTGAAGAAAAACTCTAACTTGTACCATCACAGCCGCTGTGGCACAGAATCACTGATGAAAAAGTGAAAGAACCCTTCGTCTTCGCAAAGTTGGGTAGCCCCAAAACGAAAAATAAAAAGAGAAAGAACCCTTGTCCAGGTCCCTTCGTCTTCGCAAAGTTCAGTAGTGTAGCGAAAGGAAAAATGAAAAGAGAAATAAACAATTCATCAGGAGATTAGTTTCGTATGGATTAGGAAAGTGAAAAGGAAAAAAGTAATAGGGATTTGGGATTTAGGTCATTAGGAGGTGATGAAGTCACACCATTTTGTACATAATACACTACTTAGGTGCATTGAACAACTATACATTATGCATTAAAAACTTATACTGGAATGTGTAAATAGTAACAAAGCGCGTGTATTTAGAACTTCCTTAAAAAATTGACTGGGTTCTTTTTGCTTTATAGTGGTGGCATATAGGATTTTCTTAAAATTTATACACAGTAATTTTTTTCCCCATCCGGTGGGTTCGGTTGACTCCACAGCATAAGTTGTGGCGTTGCCTCTGGTCTTACACTTCGAACTAGTTTGACACAGTAAGACTGTTTATGAACTTCAAACTTGGGAATTTGATAATTATGTGATATAGCATGTTTTTGTTACAGAAAATTGGTGAACAGTCCAATTAATAAGTCGTTTGTTGTTTTTCATCCAGTATAAAAAATTTTAATGAGCAAGGTTCATCCTCATAAAAGTTTTAACGCGCAAGGTTCTTTTAGGACAAAAATACCCTAAAACATATAAATTTATCTATACATTTTTAAAACATGTATAAAGAATACAGGTAAATTTATCTGTCTTTTATTGAAAGCACATGTAAAGAACACAGATAAATTTATGTCTTATTGAAAGGATATATAAATTACATAGATAAAGTTATCTGTTTGCATTATCTGTATTGATATGCAATCAGATAAATTTATCTGTTATGCATAAATAAGCAGACAGATAAATTTTTCTGTCTGTAGGGTATTTTCGAGAAAAATCACGCAATTAAACCTTGCGCGTTAAATTTTTTATTGATGGACTTTGCACGTTAAAACTTTTTTGTTGAACCTTTGGCTGAAATCCCCTTTTTGTTATTTGAAATATAACTGTTAAGGGTTATTTATGTAACATGATAATATTTGGTTTAATATAAATAGTTAGAAGAGCTAACCTTTAGGTTAAGTTCTCTCATTCTTTTAATATACCACGTTAACATGGCATCAGAGCTAAAATTCCTCAAAAATTTTAAAAAAAAACAAAAAACAAAAAACAACACCTCAGTCGCCAACAAACCCTAACCCTAACCCATCCATCGCTGCTGCCTTCCTCCTTCATCTCCACAGTCATCACCACAGTCGCCGCCGCTGTCATCGCCACAGTCACTGACCACCGTTGCCGACCATAGTCCCCTCATCGCGACTTCGCGATTCATCTTCATACAGTTGCCGTCCACCGTTGTTGCAATTCAACTTTGCGATTCATCATCGCGACTGCGAAGACATCGCCGTCCACCACAGTTGCCGCCACTGGCGCTGTCAACCAAAGTCACTGGTGCCGTCCACTACAGTGGCCGCTGCCGTCGCCGTCTTTCAGATCTGTTGCTTGTTTTGGTATGACCAGTTCATGCTTTTTTATTAACCCTCGTCAAATCTACTATGGACAGTCCCCTACTCTTATATTCGGGTTCCTTTTGTGAGTTGTGAGTTTTTGTTCCTTTGTGAAAGCAAATTGTTCTATATTTGGTTGGTCAAGTTATGGATTCCAAACCATCTATTCCTTAGTTCACCATTCCCCAACTCACTACTCGTAAGTTGAATAGAGTTAATTATTTGCATTGGTCCAAAACCGTAAAAGTTGCCTTAACTGGTCAAGGTAAACAAAATCACTTGACTATGTCCAGTCCATCCGAAGATAAACGGAAGCCTGAATGGGAACAAGAAGATGCCATGGTGCATGGTTTGGTAGGTTTACCGATACTGTGACTAGTATTGGTTTTCAAAGATGTGACGTCAATTATTCTGTTTTCTATAGACATACTGGAGCGGGGAAGATACTGCTAATTGTGTATGTGGATGACATTGTAATCACTGGTGATGACTTTAATGATATTGAGGAATTGAAATCGTTTCTACAAGCCAAATTTCATACTAGATATATGGGAAGATTGATATATTTTTTGGGTATTGAAGTGGCTAGATCACACCAGAGCATCTGCTTGTCTCAAAGAAAATATATTTTTGATTTGTTGAGTGAAATAGGAATATTATGGTCCAAACCTATTGACACACCTATGGACCCCAACACAAGATTAGTTGCAATCAAGGTGAGTTGTTAGTAGATTCGGGACAATACCGACGATTGGTTGGAAAGTTAAATTATTTGACTGTTACCAGACCAGACATTTCTTTTGCAATCAGTGTTGTCAGTCAGTTTTTAGATGCTCCACAGAATTTTCATTGGGCTGCCATTGTACGTATTCCAATATATCTTAAAAGTACACCAAGTCGTGGTTTATTATATCAGAATTACAGCCATACTCGTATCGAGGGTTATACAGATGCAGATTGAGCTGTATCTCCATCTGATAGAAGGCCAACTATTGGCTATTGTGTATTTGTTGGAGGTAATTTAGTCTCATGAAAAAGCAAGAAACAGACTATTATTGCTCGCTCTAGTGCTGAATTCGAATATAGAGTTATGGCACATACTACTTATGAGTTGATTTGATTGACACATATGCTAGAGGAACTTGGATTTCAACATTCTCATCCCATTAATTTGTTATGTGATAACCAAGCAACAATTCACATCGCATCTAATCCAGTATTCCATGAGAGAACCAAACATATTAAGGTTGATTGTCACTTTCTTCGAGAAAAACTGTTACAAAATGTAATTCGTACAAGTTATATGAAGTCAGTGAATCGGTTAGTAGATTTATTCACCAAGCCTTTGTGTGGTTCACGAGTGAAATATATTTGTACCAGCTTGAGGGAAAGTGTTAAGGATTATTTATGTAACTTGATAATATTTGGTTTAATATAAATAGTTAAAGGAGGTAACTTTTTAAGTTAAGCTATCTCATTCTTTCAATATGTCACGTTAACAATAACTAAAGGATAGCTTAGTCTTGTTAGCATTATTAGGGTTTTTAAGGGTTTTCTTTCTTTATATATGGCCCTGAATCGGTGAATTTGGCTTATTGGCTTATTGGTTTATTTGTCATTGTAAATTTTTCGTCTTTAGTAAAAAAAAAATTTATCATTTAGTCAAACTATTATACTCTTTAGACTCCTCTCATTAAGATGAGCCGAAAAAGTAAATTTTTTTTATCAAAATACAATAAAAGTTCAAAAAAGACAAAAATAAGCAAATAAGCCAAATTCTATGGATTTTAAGCTAAAATAAGCAAAAATAAGCCAATAAACCAATAAGCAACAAACAGGGCCTATATCATGTAATCTATCGTTAAGGCTTAAGCCTTTTGTTAATAGTAATAATAATCTGTCTTTTATCTTTGCTATCATAGCAATAATAATCTTTTATTAATAGCAATAATATAAAGTTAAAACTCACTTTGATAGCTATTTGGAGTATTACAAAGCTCGTTAAGTTGCCAACGGCTTTTCATAGGAGTAAGAAGTTAATTATTGCTCCGGTGACTCAAATGACCATCGTTCGTATTCTTATCTCTGTTGCTAGGGTTCATCAGTGGCCTCTCTTTCAACTTGATGTCAAGAATGCTTTTCTTAATGGCATCTTAATAAGGAAATTTATATGCATCCTCCTTCGGGTCTCCCTCATCCCCCCGGCTTGGTCTATCACCTCCATCGTGACCTCAACGATCTCAAGCAATCTCCTCGTGCCCGGTATAAACGCTTTCAGTCTACTGTTACATAGATTGGCTTTCATCCGAGCACTCAAGATTTGGCTCTCTTTATCCGCTATACAATTGCTAGTATAATCATTTTGCTATTATATGCGGACGACATAATCATCACTGGATTTGATTCGGTCACTATATATGAGATCAAGTAACATTTGTTTTGGGATTTTGAGAAGAAAAATTGGGACCCTCATTGGTATTTTCTCGGTATTGAGGTAGCTTCATCCCCTTCTAAGGGTTATCTTCTATCCTAGACTAAGTATGCTCATGATGTTGTTCACCGTGCCCAACTCAACGATAATAAGATTGTTGACACTCCCATTGTGCTACGTACTAAGTTCTCTCCTACTAATGGTGTGCATCTTGAGGATCCTTTAATTTATCCGGAGTTGGTTTAATGTTTGGTCTATCTCACCGTGACCCGACCTGATATTTCATATGTTATTCATGTCGTCATTTTATTTGACAATGCTACTCGCTCTACTCACTGGGCCGCTTTGCTCCATATCGTACATTATGTCCGGCACACTATTTCTCAAAGTTTGTTACTTTCATCTACCTTTACCTTAACTCTTCAGGGGAATGCAGGTGCTGACTGAGCTGGAGATGTTGCTGATCATAAGTCCACTATTGGCTTTTATATCTTTCTCAATGACTCTTATTTCTTAGAAGAGTAAGAAATAATTTGTGATTACCCGTTCAACTGCTAAGGCTGAATATCGTGTTTCAACCCATGCTTCTTTTTTATTTGGGCATTTTCTCAGCTTCTCCTACCTCCTTTTATTGTGATAATAAGAGCGCCATCCAGATCGTCAATAATTCTGTGTTTCATAAGCGTACAAAGCATATTGAAATTGATTGTCACTTTGTTTGTCACCACCTTCAATTGGGTACTATTAGTCTCCCATTTATTTCCTCTACCTTATAGCTTGTCAATTTATTCACGAAGACTCGCAACTCGTTTTTCTTTTTTGTTGGACTAAGTTGGCTAAGTTGGCGATGTTGCTGATCGCAAGTCCACTACTGGCCTTCGTATCATTCTCGGTAACTCTTATTTCTTAGAAGAGTAAGAAATAATCTTTGATTTCCCGTTGTGGGTAACCCATGTTAGAATGGAGTCGTACCACCTACTTCACTCCACTAAGGCGCCAATGGTACAATCTTCCAAGGTACTACCTCTAATGCGCCAAAAATACAACCTTTCAAGGTACCACCTCTAATGCGCCAAAAGTACGACTTCTAAGGCGCCAAAATTACAAGCTCCAATACACGTTAATCCGAGGCTGGGAGCAGGACCCGGATCACCGCGGGACCACCAGAAGGATAAGTGGATTGGAAGCTAAAGTTAAGTTCGTCAAGGTTGCTTAGCCGAACCATGAAGTTGACTCCACCTTGAACACCTCAGGGCAGAAAGAGGCCTGACTATTCCGGCTGGGCCTGACAATTCCGGCTTGACCGTTCTGTCACCCCGCCGCTTTGACCACCTTATGATGTTGATATATCGCAACTGCCCTGATACGGGAAACAGGTGGTCAGGTGATAGAGAGGTCAAACCTCGAAAAAGTCGAACCAAGGGAGACGAGCCACGTGTTATATGCAAGCTATCTCCCTTCCCTAGTTCTGCTTATATAAAGGCCAGCTCTCATTTATTACACAACAACAGAACAATTAACATTGCCTTCTGATCATTACTACCATCCCTGTCTTGCCCTGAGGTTACTAACTCTCATCTCCTTCCACCTCCGGTGACTCTTCAGCCAAGTCGAGTGCCTTTATTCTCCTAGATCATTCATCTGTCTGTACCATTGTCAACATTATACTCTGCTGGGGAGACCTATAACGACCACTCATCATAGCTAAAGGGCGCTTAACACATGGAGGCAACCCTTCTACCCTCTTAGTGGGGCAAGACACAACGAAAACTTCAGAGCCTCACCAAAACTCTAAGGTGCCAGAAGAGCCCCAAACCCAAACCACCATTCTTGATTAACTTCGCCTTGCTTCGAAAAACATGGCGTCCATGCAGCAAACTCAACAACTGCTCATGGATGCCTCCCTATCCATGCAAAACCATTTCAACTCCCCCTCAATGGGCGTTATTGCTCCAAATGACTCCGAAGAAGACCCAAGCAGACCGGACGGCTCGGAAACCAACGTCGTTAATAATAGTATTCAAGTCTCGATGAACCCTATTCCAACCAACGGTACAAGAACAAGCGCCAACCTGCCAAAAAATACGGCCCCTCAGGGTATCACTTCCTTAGGGGTCGCATTAGCACCAGTACCTTCAAATACTAGAAATTCCAAACTTACACTTGATATGGTTGAACAAACGATTCGCGCCGCCTTGCAACAAGAATGACCACCTTTTCCAAACGCACCAAGCTTAGAACTTCGTCCACCATACCCATTGGAGATATTGGCCAAACCCTATCCAGAGGGGTATGTGACCCCCAAGTTCAAATGTTTTGATGGAAAAAGAGAAAATACACGAGAACGCGTGTCTCGCTTCTTAGACACGATGGGAGCTTTCAACAAAGATCACAACTTGTGCCTGCGAGAGTTCTCTAAATCTCTCACTGACAAAGCATACACTTGGTACAACTTAGCGCCAGGCTCTATTCACTCATGGGAGGACTCAGTGAAGAAGTTTCACACTAGTTCTTTTACGTAGAAGAAAAACTCACTACCCTCCACCTCATGCGAGAGGTACAAAGGAACAGGGAGGACATACTGTCCTTCGTGCGTCGCTTCCGAGAAAAAACAGTTGACATTGAGGATCTAGTGGCAAAAAACCATATGGTGAAAATCTGCATAAAAGGGATGCACACTCAATACAAAGACACCTGGTCAACCACCACTTTGAAGACTTTTCAAGCCTATACCTAGCAACAAGGAATCTCAATGAGACGGTGCACGTAGCCCATGTACCCCAGCACCGTTCAACGACCACTCATTGTCATCAGAGGTACAACTCTTGGAACACCCCCGCCGCAGCGGTGCAGCCTATTCTATGGAAGGACCCACCAGATCGGGATTTCAACCAAAAAAGAGAAGGTTTGATGAGCCTCCACCAGCATTACCAGTGACAACCGACGAAGCGTGCTACTGGACGTTTAGATAGCAGACGGAAAAGTGGTCCTAGCAGAAGTCAAGAAACCTATTCCTAGGACGGATCAAGGTAGACCCAACTATTGCATTTATCACCGTTCTCCCCGTCACCCCACCAAAGAATGTTAGGTTCTACGTAACTTGGTCCGAGACATTCTGGCTAAAGAAACCCTTGAACTCACTCCAACTGATGAAGTCCTAAAAGATCCACTGCCTCGACACACCGACTGCGGCAAACAAGTACATGTACTGTCCCATTTAGACAAGTTAGAAGGGGCCGACATCAATGGAGTTAGGCAAACCGTCCGTGCCTATCTTGGCATTTCCTAACTTTGAGTCACGAAGAACAGAGGCACTTTAACGATCCATCAAGTTCAAATGGTTCTTCGACCAGTTTAGACTGTCCCCAACAACTAGACTGGAGGCTATGAAGGCTATCCTACATATCGCCGAGACTAATGGCGAGCAGTGCATGAGTGTAACTGGAAACGTTCGTCGCGCATTCAAGGACAACTCCCTCGCAATCTCCTTCACGGAGGAAGATCGCCAACTGCAATTCCCTCACATCAGGCCACTTTATGTTCCCATCGTCATCAACGACATGGAGCTACAAAGGGGATTCTTGGACGGTGAAGCTTCGCCGAACATCATGTCTCTAAAAGTAATGAGAACTTTGGGTATATCTCCCCAACACCTCGTCAGAGAAACAATTAAAGTGACAGGATTCGATAGCAAGGGACAACAAACATTAGGATACGTTAAGGTAGATCTCATCGTGGGGCCTATTCGCCCAGCCACCAAGTTCCATGTCATAGATGCCGACACCACCTACCATGTTCTTCTTGGCCGAGCATGGCTCCACAGGTACGCAACAATACCCTCTACATATCACCATGTGTCAAAGTTATATTCAATGGCAAGGTGGTCACAATAATGGGGTCACGACGACCATTCAAGGTAGAGGAGTACTACCTCGCAGATGCCTTTTTTTATGATGGCTGGAATAAAGATGAAACACCAACCCCCATTCACAGCACCCCCTCCCTCATTGGGATGACATTGAAGGCACCCATAACAATGCATCCAAGTCAAGGCAAGTTACCAGGTACAGACGCGTAGATGGAAAAATAGTCTATAAATTGTGACGGTTCATGAAGGCTCCATGTCAACTGTTGAGAGTTTATTAGTTTCATTCTTTTATATTTTTACTTTATTTCCTTAATTGGATTCTTGTACTTAATTTGTTTTTGACCTAATAATATATAAATGATAAGTGGGTGAAGGAGGCTAATTAACCTCCCAAAACTCTTTCTTCTCATCTCTTTTCTTCTTCTCTGTTTCTCCTTCTTCCTTCATCAAACCCTAAATTCATTTTTACTATTCAACTTAGTATCAGAGCCCATCTGATCTAACCCTAAAAGCTTCGTAAAGTTTCAGCCTTGGTCGCACAGTAAAAACAGCTCGCTGACGTCATATTCCATCCGATGACGTCAGCGACTGTATGGACAGCGATGAACGCCGCTTCTCTGGTTCGATTCGCCTCCGTCCACTGATTGTTGCGATGATTTTTCCCTGATTTTTTGGAAAAGATTGGTATATTTTGTGCTTTTTCAAAGTTTTGCAAGTTTCGGACCCTAAGGTTTTCGATCTGGGCTTCGTGACTTTGTTTTTTGGTTCTTGGTGGTTGAGATTCATTCTATGGGTGCCGAATCCCTCTTCTCATGTTCGATCTATGGCTGTTTGGTGATTTTGGTCCATTTTTGATCGATTTTTGGTCGATTTGAAGGTCGGCGCTGTCTGTTCGTGGCTCGCCAGTGTGCGATTCTCTTCGGTTCTTGTTGTTCTTGCTCTCTGATGCTCCGAATCCTTTCTACAGGCGCCGAAACTCATGATTCTTGCCAAATCTGGGATTGTTTGATGATTTTGGAGTGTTTCTTTGTTGTTTGAGGGTCCACGACTCATTTTCTTTGCTTCCGTGCTGCATTGGTTCCTGGTTCAGCTCTCACCAGTTAATTTCTGATTGATTACACTTACTTTTTGATTTACTATAGCTGAGAAACCACTTAGTGACCTCAAAGATGATGACTTGCCGCGTTGTCACTTCTAAACGCCTTAATGATATTAATTATTTAGCTTGGGCACATGCCTTTAAGATATTTCTCAAAGGCAAATAGCGGTTGAAGTACATCACTGATTCTCCTCCACTCAAATGGGATTCTACCCTTTCTAGTTGGGAAACGGTTGATTCTATTGTTATGGGCTAGCTGTGGCATAGTTTGGAGCCTCATATTGCTACTACAGTGGAGTTCTGTGATACCTCTAAGCAAATCTGGGACTCTCTTGCAGATTCTTTCTTGAACCAGAGCAATGTATCTCGTGTTTATGAGCTCTATGAGCAGATTTTTGCAACCAAACAGGCTGGAAAACCTTTGTCTGAATATTACAGTACACTCAAGAGTCTCTGGAATCAGTTATTGCAATATCGTCCTTTCACTACTGATTTATAGCAACAGAAGTGTCAATGGGAGGACTTCATGATTGCCTCCTTACTTTCTGGTTTAGATTATGATCTCCGTGGATTTAAGGACCAAATTCTGGCTAGTGAGACTTTGCCTACCGCATCGAATGCATATTCCCGGTTGTTACGTTCCTCATTGGGCCAATCTGCTCATATCCCTCATTCACCTGCTCCTCCGCCTGCATCTGACTCGTCTTGTCTTAGTTTCTACCCACGGCAGTAATGGTTCCTTTCGTGGCAATGGCCGCAGTAATCAGGGTGGACGTAATCTTGGGGCCGTTCTCGAGGTGGTGGTCGCAGTAGTGGCCGTGCTGATAGAAAATGTGATCACTGTGGTGGTACTAATCATACTAAACCGTATTATTGGGCTAAGTATGGTAAACCCAATTATGTTAATCACGTTACTGATCCCACACCCCAGTCCGCTTCTGATTCTCCTTAGCTGGCTTCCACTTCCGATTCTCATGGTGCTCTCACTACTCAACTTAGCGAGATTGTTCAGACATTGCGGTCTGTTTTACCTCCATCTTTCACAGCTACTTTAGCCAATTCAGGTAATGTTGCATATGCGGCTCTTAAATCTCCTTCATAGGTCCTTGATTCAGGCGCTAGCTCTCACATGTCTGGTAATCCATCGTTTTTTTTTCATTTAACTCCTATCCAGCATCATATTGTTTTAGCTGACGGTTCATCTCGCCCTGTGCAGGGGACGGGTGTTTTACATCCATCTCCCTCTTTCTCATTGTCTTCCAGTCTTTATGTCCCGAATTTTCCTTTTAATTTACTCTCTGTTAGCCAGTTAACTAAAGCTTTACATTGTTCAATAACTTTTTCTCCCACTTCTTGTGGTTTTCAGGACCTCCAAACCAAGAAGATGATTGGTTCAGGGCATGAGAAGGATGGCTTTTATTATCTTGATGTTGCTTCACCTTCCACTTCTTCCTTTGTTTTGAGTGCTACAGTCTCTTCCTTTCAGTGGCATTTGCGTTTGGGCCACCCATCTGTGGCTAAGCTTAAGTCGGTTATTCCCAATTTGAGTCTTGTGTCTGTTTTTAATTGTGAAACTTGTCAGCTAGGAAAGCATCACCGGAGTTCCTTTTCTACTAGTAGTCATAGTCGTCAGTCCAAGTCATTTAATGTAGTCCATACGGACATTTGGGGTCCTTCTCGAACTCCTAGCAATAATGAATATTCTAATTTTGTTATTTTTGTGGATGACTATTCTCGCATGACTTGATTGTTTTTTATGAAAATTCGGTCGGAATTACCTTTTATTCTCTCTCGCTTTTATAATGAAATTTATACCCAATTTGGCAAACGTCTCAAGGTTATTCGGTCTGATAATGCTCTTAAATATCTACAATCCAGTGTTGCTTCTTTTTGTGTTGATCGTGGTATTATCCACCAAACTACTTGTGCTTACACGTCTCAACAAAACGGGGTTGTTGAACGCAATCGTCACTTGTTAGATGCTGCTCGTACCTTATTGTTTCACACCACGGTACCCAAGCAGTTTTGGGGTGATGCTGTTCTTACTGCTTGTTTTCTTATTAATCGCATGCCTTCTGCTGTTCTCAATAGCCAATCTCCTTTTTCCTTGTTATACCCAACCTCCTCGTCCTTTCCTCTCACTCCTCGAGTTTTTGGTTGTACTGCTTTTGTACATGTTCTTGATCCCAGCTGTGATAAGTTGTCTCCTTGGGCTTGAAAGTGTGTTTTTCTTGGTTACTCTCGTACTCAGAAAGGTTATTGTTGTTATCACCCCGAGACCCGCCGATATTTTATTAGTGCTGATGTCACCTTCTTCGAATCCACACCTTTTTTTACTTCTTCCAGCCTCCCGTTGTCCTCTGATCTCATTTGTTGTCGTGAGGGGGA
>JAOTRH010121255.1:0-14775 GCA_034768845.1 Heliamphora exappendiculata
TAAATTATAACAGAAGTTATGAATAATTAAAAAACTTATAACTTATAATTAAAATTAATAATAAAAAAATAAAAACTATTACTGGTAATAGTTCCAAACACTCCAAGCACTTGTTAACCATTATAGTGGGATGAATAGGTTTATAAATCCGGTGGACTAAAGCATGATCTAAAATGCTGCGAGTGTAGGAAAATGGTGTTTTTGAAGGTAATGATAGTTTTGTTTTAAGGGTTCTTTTTAAGGTATTTTAAAATTTTGAACTATGTTCTCGAACCAGTGTACAACCAAGGGCAAACCTAGCATGATTTATATGTTTTCTCGTTACTGGTGGCATCTGTGTGAGCCCAAGATATGACTTGATTGAATTAAAATCATGTCAGCAATGACGAGAAAAGATAGAAATCATGTCAAATTTGCCCTTAGTTGTACATTTAGTTCGAGAACACAATTCAAAATTTTAAAATACCTTAAAAAGAACTCTTAAATTTGACATGTTAAAACAAAACTACCACTACCTTCAAAAACACCATTTTCCTACTGTCCCAACCTTTTAGATCATGCTTTATTTTATTGCAACTGCAACCTTCGTTTTCACAGCCGCAACCACCAATGACGCAGTTGCATAGTTCAAAAATGCATCTCCAAACTATTTCTTGCATTTTTTTAATTTTCCAATAGCTATAGCCTTTCCAAAAGTGATCAGAGGCAGCTTTTCTAGGATGTCCTGCAAATAAGAGAAAATTAAAGAACGGGATTTCTCCTTATGGAGGAGAGGCAACAATGAAAATAGTGAGAAATAAATATATACCGGGGCAGAACGTGGGAATTATTTAAGAAGGGGAAGAGTTAAATTGTCAATCTGCTCTCTAGGACCTCGAACTGGATTAGCAGTAACTAGTATTCTTGGGTATTATCAATTCACGGATTAGACGAGCCACGTTATTAATAGTCCGGTACAATTGTTTTCCAGTGGCTCATTAGCTGTAGCATTTTCTTTATAGAGAAATTATGGCTGGGTTTGGACCATGGTTTTGTAGTGGCATTTGTGTAGGTAAAATAAAAGGAAGGGAAAAAGATAAATAGAAGTTGCTGGATACAGTTGAATACTTTATTTTCTATTTATTTTCTTCTCTCTACCAATCCTTCTTCAAATCCAAGTTATAACACAAGCCAAGGAAGTGAGAATTCTGAATTTTTTGAATTTTTTCTCAAAAATATTAATTTCTGAGAAAAATGTTTTTCAAAAAACATTATTTTATGTGTTTGGTTGCGACTTTAAAAATAATAGTGCTAGTGAATGTGATATTATAAGATTTGGTGCAATTGCGACAGTGGTGACAGTAACTCTCGAACCTTAGAATCTCGGAACCAAAATTTCGAGATTTAAGTTCAAATACCGAGCTTAGATCAAACAAGGCCTATATTCATTCATTACTACTATATTCTTGTATTACAAGCATCTCTTTTTCTCAAAAAAATAAAATAGTTGCGACTGATCTGATTGAAATTTAATGATTTTGTTTTCTTGAATGGTCCACGATCCTCTATTCATCCCCTTTCGCACAAAATGGCATTTTTTTTTTAAATTTATGAATGCACTCTCTCTTTCTCTCCATTAATGCTACCCTACGAGTTTAAGTTGGTAGCATAGTTTATATTGGAGTTATCTATTCAAACCCTAACATTGATGAGCTTGATGGTGCATAATTAGGTTTCTATCTTTGTTGAGAGAGATAGATTTGTGTCTATGTAATTGCGGTTTATACTCACAGAGTAGCATAGATCGATATAATTCCTTCAATGGCAAACTTATTCAAGTGTTTGATCGATAAAATTAAAAATTAATATTTTAATTTTTTTAATATAATAGTTGACTAATGGTACATTTTTGAAAAATATGACTTTAAAAAAATAAGTGTTTGAATGATTATTGCATCCATTTTTGCTATTTATTTTGAATAAACTAAAAGGTAAAAAAGAACTAAATTGTAGTTTTGGACAATTATTTTTTTTCAAGTTATTTTTTTTCAAGTTATATATATATATATATATACCAAACAATTTAAAACAAACTTCAGAAAAGAAAAAACAAAATGATTTATCGTAATGTTTTAGCATACACACCTCACAGAAAAATCAGGCATTGATGGTGACAGGTGGTATTTTAAGGAAAAAATACATTATTTTCAAAAATTAACAATTATTTTAAAAAATCTACCATTAGTCAACTATTATATTAAAAAAATTAAAATTAAAATTTTAATCCGACTAAACTCGTCACTTATCATCCATATATATTTGTCCTTCATGCTACTCTAATTATCATGAGTAACCACATAGCCTCCCTTAGCCTCCCTGTTCTATTACTCAACGATTGCTCAATCAATAGCTAAAAAAATAAAAATATTAATTTTTTTTTAAAGTTATCAAGTAGCTTTTGGTCTAATAGTATGTGTATTAACCTCTCCAATAGAAAGTTATAAGTTTAAATCTTATCAAATGAAAGATGTAAGAGTGGGTGTATGAATGTTTATCAATAAAAAAATAATAATAATTTGGTTAAATTTCTCACTTACTATATTCATCCCTTTGTTCTCCATACCAACTTACTAGACTACCATGAGTTATCATGTATTGTCCTGCCATGCCAACAATTTTTTGGAGTGTTGAACATAATTTGTATGGATTAGATGTCATAAGACTAGGAGTTTTGAGATATTCAATCCTTCCAATTAAATGTCCGAACTTTAATCAAATCATTTGTTTTTATAAGGTTTAGATGAGAAAAATAATTTAGCATTCATTTTTTGTAAATTGTCATTAATTTCGTTTTCAGCCTAACAGTGATAATAATCTTATCATTACTTATCTATTAAGACCTAGTTTTACATAATAATTATATTTTTTATTTTTTTTATTTGGTTATTTATATTTTTAATACAAATATACCAAGACCCTAGGACCTCAGGACCTCGGAGCCTCGGACCCCTAGGACCCCGAAGACTTAGCACCACCGGACCCCTAGTGTGAGACCCTGTACCATTTCATTTTGATATATATGCATATTCGGTGTTTTTCAACACGTTGTGGCGTTTTCTCTTTATTATATTTATATACATTATGATGCATATTTTGGTTTAAATAAGCATGCGGGGTTGGTCCCAGGGGTTGCAGAGAGTTATGGTGCGAATTTTTAAAAAAAAGATATTTTAGAGGTCTATAAATATCTGAAATTAGATATTTTCAAAAGATATTTTTAAAACTTAACGACTAAATTTTCTCATTTTTCTCTTTGTCTTCTCTCTAATTTCTCGGGGGTCCGGAGCTTGATTTTTGACAGACCAACAGCCGATCCTTGTTATAAGCATCGTGCGCTACGCATCCATCCGAACGGAATTTTATTCCAACAAAACTCGATTTTACACGTGGATCAAGGCGTCGAGTTTTTAACTCACCGAGGTAGAATTCTAAACTGTATAGATGTTTAAGGGTGCAATATGTAATCTTGTGCTGTTTCACCGTTTAAAAACGCATGAAATGTGATTTAGGTTTTAAATTCGATTTTGGGTTTAAATCGTTTTACGGCGTTTTGGTTGGATGAAATTGGGTGTTGGGTGTTTCTTGTGAAATTTTGTAATAGCATTGGGCTCGGGTATGGCCTTAGGTATCAAAATAGGTATTTTTGAAGCTTGATTTGAGGTGAGAAGGCAAAAACTGTAGCTAAAAAATATTTTTCGGGCAAGGTCAGTTGACTGGATCATCTTTTGAGAGGTCAGTCGATTGGACCTGGAAGGTCAGTCGACTGACATGCTTCTGTTTTGTTTTTTTGCTTTTTTCGAGAGTTTTCAGTCGACTGGGGGCTCAGGTCCAGTCGACTGGGGTCCTGTATGGGTGTTTGGTGTTGGCTTTGGTAGTTCTTTTGAAAAATGATGGTTGGCAAAGGAAGTTTTTGCAAGAACTTTGAAAATACGCTTTTTTTTAAGGTTTGGAGGTAACCTTTGGTGTTGAGGCTCATCCTTGAAAATATTTTTGGTTTGATCTCCATGTTAATGGATGGATCTATATGTTCGTTTGACCTCCATGTTAATTGATGAATCTTTGTATAAATGTGAAAATATTTTGGTTTGGTAAAATGATTATCTAGATGTACCGAGATAGCGGGTATTTGGCATGAGTTACCCTCGGTAAAAATCCAAAAACGTGCGTAGAGTAGGTACCTTTTGATCCTTCGGAGTGTTCCTGTAAAGAAGGTGGTTGGGTGCTTTATTCTCTTGGGTTATTGAACCCGTAAACTAAGCTTTTACGTTGTGGTGGCTTCTTATAGAACTTGCATTTATCTAACCGGTCCTACGATGTGTAAGGATTGGGTAAGGGGGCAGGAGTCTGTAGTTGCTACATCTGTCCCCTTGTGATGGAGTCGGTACATAGGATTTATTTTCTCTTTTCTCGATTGTGTGATCCGAGTAGAAAGCAACGTTTTTATTACAATTTTCTTTAATTGTTATTTGCATTAGTTATAATGTCTGGTTTTACTTGTGGTTGAGTTAGCTCCCACCATATGATTACATATCCTGCTTTACAGTTTTATAGTCTGTTTTTATTAGACTTCAGCTCACGATATGAGATTTTGCTGTAAAATTATTTTTAGGTTTGGAGGTTGATGATCATGAGGAGTTGATCTAGTGGTGCCTGTGATGGTGGAAGACTTTACTAGTTTTTCTTTTTGTATACCTGTTTGAAGGCACGTTTGTACGCCTTTGGGTAATATACTTATGCATGATATACAGGATGTTTACTGTTTATGAGAGATGCATGTTGGGTCTTTATTTGATTTTAATAGGTGAATTTGAATGTATGAAAACTTATTTTCATAAAACTAGAGTTTGGTGAATTTTCACGTGATCCCGAATTTTGGGGCGTGACAACTTGGTATCAGAGTTTTGGATTCGAATACCTAAGAGCCATGGGAATAAGGTTTATTACATGGTGAGGTTGATTACTGATGCTTGCTTGCATGTGTATAAATATCCTTATAACATGCTGTTAGCCTTTTTTGCATGATCATTTGTGTATATGTGGGTACGGATGTTGAATCTTAGGATTGATGAGTCTTGCCTTAGGGCGTTTGGACTAACAAATTTGAAAGCCAACTTAGAAATGCGTTTGACCGACGTATTTTCTAGCAAGGAATCTGAATAGGTTATCTAAATGGATGAGTCCGTCTTGTTGGTTTTTCTCAGTATGTGAGATGTGTTTACATAACTTTAAGAGGCTACGTGCTAGCATGCTTACGTGCGTTATGTGCTTATGTTAGAAATAACATGCCATAGAAAAGCTTATCCTATTATCTGCACTATGTAGAATTATGTCCATGCGGGGAGGACGGGAACGGGGTCGTGGCCGAGGTTGTTCTTCTGTTCAGGTTCCAGATGAGGGAGACATTCATGCCCCATAGGATCAAGTGGGCGATGCTGATGTCATGCAGGAGATGCTTGCCACTATGAGAGCTATGACTGAGGCATCCAGGGCTGGAGTGAGGGCTCTTGAGCCAAGAGCCTCTGTGGCTATGAGGAAATTTTTACAATTGGATCCTTCGACCTTTTCTGGGGAATCGAACCCAAAGTTGCTACTGAGTGGTTGGAAGTGACCACGGCTATTTTTGATACTCTGGATATTGAGGAGGATGTTTTACGCATGAGAATGGCAGCGTTTTAACTACGAAAAGATGCTAGGAAATGGTGAAAGTTTGCCAAGACCACGGTGGATAACACGTGGGCTGCTTTCACGAGAACCTTCTTGGAGAAGTATTTCCTGAGATTTTCGAGAGATACATATCGAGAAGAGTTCCTCTCTCTTGTTCAGAGGAATCTTTCTGTGGTCCAGTATGAGGCCAAATTCGCGAATCTGTCGCGGTTCGCATCTGAGATGGTATCTATAGAAGAGTTGCGCACTAGGAGGTTTGAGAGAGGCCTTCGACCTGCCATCAAGAATGGGATTGCAGCTTTTGGTTTGGATGTGTACATCGCTTTGGTGGAAGCCGCTATCCGAGTAGAGAACTCGCTAGTAGAGAGCCGCAGAGTTAGAGAGAGTGGGAGTCAGCAGGGCAGTGGAGATGTATAGTTCCAGAGGCACGAGAGAAAGCGCTAGACGTCGTCTGGACATAGTTCTCATCTTGTCGGCTCGTATCAGGCGCAATCGTCCACACCTGCACCTTCAGTGGCCTCGGTGCGATGGCCAGAGTAGAGAGAGCTAATTTGTTATCGATGCGGACAGTCGGGGCATCGTTCAGTTGAGTGCCCGCAGAAAGGCCAGGTACAAAGTTTAGCATCTGTCCAGTCACAGGTGAGAGACCCACCAGTAAGCTTTGGGTGTGGTTAATCCGGGCACATCCATAAGTTCTGTCCCCGAGATGGGAGTGCCCAGGGTGTGACCGGAGCGCTGACTGCTCCATCTACGCAGAGATGGCAGACTCCTCAGCAACCTAGGGCCCAGACGTCTAGGTTTGCGGAGGGAGGTACTTCAGCTCAGTCTGTGAGGCAGCCGACGACTCAGGGTTATGTTGGGTAGACCAAACCACTGCAGGCCAGGGCTTATGTTCTAGCTGATCGCAGTGCTTCCAAAGCATCAGTTGAATCTGATGCTGTAGCTACTACCGCTATGATCAGAGGTACTCTTCAAGACTTTAGATCATGGGCCAGTGTTCTCATCGACACGGGAGCATCACATTCTTTTATCTCCTCTACCTTTGCATCTGCATTGGGGTTACGGGTAGACCCATTGGGAAGTGCATTGAGCGTAGAGACTCTAGTCAGTTGGAATGTGGTGTTGAGTAGAGTTTACAGATCCTGCGGTTAGGAGTCGCCAATCGTTATTTAGAGTTTGATTTTATCATTCTAGACATGACCACATTTGATGTCATCCTAGCGATGGATTGGCTGATTACCTACCGTGCCTATATAGATTGTGAGTGATGGAGAGTGTCGATCTGTATGCCAGAGGGTGACTGCTTCTACTTTGTGGGTGATCGGGATGAGGGATTGGTGTCTATACCCGGTACTGCTCGGGTTCGAGGAAACTTAGGTTTTCTCTTCTCTGCTCTCAGGTTGGACGAGCTGGGCGAGGTTCGAGGGGAGCTGCCCCCTGTGGTCTGTGATTACCCAGATGTCTTCCCTAATGATCTGTTTGAGTTACCGTCGAGCCAAGATGTGGAGTTCTCTATTGATCATGTTCCAAGAGCTGCTCTCATCTCTATGCCATCGTATCGCTTCGCACCTGCTGAGTTGTGAGAACTCAAGGTGCAGTTGCAGGAGTTGCTAGACAAGGGGTTTGTGCAGCCGAGTATGTCTCTGTGGGGAGCTCCAGCTCTTTTTGTAAAGAAAAAAGATGGGTCTTTGATACTATGCATAGACTACGGGAAGCTGAACCAGGTAATAATGAAGAATAAGTATCCTATGCCTAGGATTGATGACTTGTTTGATCAGTTGAAGGGATCGCGCCGCTTTCTGAAGATTAACTTAAGGTTAGGGTATCACCAACTGAGGATTAGAGATGAAGACATAGCGAAGACGGCCTTTCGGACTCGTTATGATAACTACGAGTTTTTCGTCATGCCGTTCGATTTGACGAACGCCCCTACGACTTTTATGGGTTTGATGAACCGTATCTTTCACCCTTATCTGGATAATTTTGTGGTGGTATTCGTGGATGATATTCTGATCTATTCACCCACGAGAGAGATGCATGAGGAGCATCTGCATGTTATCTTACAACTTTTGAGAGAACATCGCTTGTGTGCAAAGTTCGAAAAATGTGAGTTCTTGATGTCAGAGGTGAAATTCCTTAGACATGTAGTGTTGAAGGATGGGGTATCAGTGGACTCGTCGAAGACTGATGCTGTGATGGATTGGCAGCGACCGAAGAACATCTTTGAGATCTGCAGTTTCCTGGGTTTGACAGGTTATTATCGGCGATTCGTCAAGGACTTTTCCTGGTTGGCAGCACTTATGACGGGTCTGATGCGGACGGGAGTTATGTTCACGTGGAGCGAGTCTTGTGAGTCAGCTTTCCAGGAGTTGAAGAGGAGATTGACTAGTGCACCGGTGTTGATTATTCCAAAGCGAGGCCTGGGATGTACAGTGTATTGTGATGCGTCACACAATAGTTTAAGCTGTGTATTTATGCAAAGAGGTAAGGTTGTACCCTACGACTCACGACAGTTGAAGACACACGAGAAGAACTACCCGACGCATGATCTGGAGTTGGCAGCCGTGGTCTTCTCCTTGAAGATATGGCGGCATTATCTATATAGTGAGCACTTCGAGGTTTTCTTTGATCACAAGAGCTTAAAATACATATTTTTGCAAAAATACTTGAATCTTCGCCAACAACGATGGATGAAGTTATTGGGAGATTACGACTTTGATTTGTAGTACCACCTGGGAAAGGCAAATGTCGTAGCTGACGCGCTTAGTAGGAGATCTCATGGTTCGTTAGCTTTTGTAGCTATACGAGAATGGGATATGCTTAAAGATGTTGGGGAGTTTGATCTGTGTCTCGGGAAGACAGAGACAGGTGCGACTTTATATTCAGTAGCTTCACAACCCGCATTGGTTGCACGCGAGTTAGAGGCTCAGCGAACCGATCAGGAGACTCAGATGATACGGGACCGCATTGCTAGTGGGAAGGACACAATAGGATGGGTGGTGGGTTTCGATCAAAGTTTGAGGTTGACAGGACGACTGTTTGTGCCAGAGTCGTGCCGTGCTGAGGTGCTACGTGAGTTTCATCATTCACGTCTTGCAGTGCATCGAGGAGGCACGAAGATGTATCATGATTTGCGTCGTCAGTTCTGGTGGACGAAAATGAAGAGGGATGTGATCCGATTCATTTCTTGATGCCTTACTTGTCAGTAAGTAAAAGTGCAACACCAGATACCAGCATGATTGTTATAGCCATTACCTATATCTGACTAGAAGTTGGAGAATATCACGATAAATTTTGTATCAGGACTTCCTCAATCGCCAGTGGGGCATGATGCTGTTTGGGTTATAGTTGATAGGCTGACGAACTCGGCACATTCTTTTCCCATTCGAGTGAGTGATTCGGTAGACAGATTGGGTAGGTTGTATGTTCGGGAGATAGTTTGACTACATGGAGTACCGGTGACTATTGTTTATGATCGAGACCCGCGCTTTACATCGCGCTTTTGGCAGTCTTCAGATGGCTTTTGGGACGAGCTTGATTTTCAACACAGCTTTCCACCCATAGACCGATGGTCAGTCTAAGAGGATCATCCAAATTTTGGAGGACATGTTGAGAGCCTGTGTGCTTGATTTTTAGAGTTCTTGGGAGAAACATCTATCATTGGCAGAGTTTGCATACAACAACAGTTATCAGTCCAGTATTGGGATGGCACCGTATAAGGCTCTGTATGGTAGGCCGTGTAGATCGCCGGTGTGTTGGACAGATGTGGGTGAGAGCACTATTTTTGGACCCAACCTAGTGCGGGAGACGACCGAGAAGATTACAGTGATTCGTCAGGGTCTGGTGACAGCTCAGAGCCGCCGAAGAGTTATGCAGATCAGAGGTGGAGACCTTTGAAGTTTGCAGTGGGAGATCAAGTGTTTCTAAAGGTCTCGCCACGTAGAGAGTTGATAAGATTTGGCCGTAGCGGGAAGCTAGAAAGGATTGGGGTGGTAGCATATCGTCTGGCATTTCCACCTTAGTTACCATCTGTGCACAACGTCTTTCACGTTTCCATGCTTTAGAGGTATGAGCTTGATCCTTCACACGTTCTGGATGGGGCTGAGCTATGGGTTGATGAGAATGTCATATGTGAGGAACGCCCAGTGAAGATTCTAGATACAAAGAAATAAGTGTTACAGGGGAGAACAATTACTTATGTTAAAGTTCAGTGACTTCATCACGAGATTGAAGAAGCAACTTGGGAGCTTGAGTCTGGGGTTCGTGCTAGATACCCGGAGTTGTTTACCTCGGGAACTTATAGTGAATTTTGGGGGGAAAATTTCTTAAGGGGGGAGAGTTGTGAACCATGTACCATTTCATTTTGATATATGTGCATATTCGGTGTTTTTCAACACGTTGTGGCATTTTCGCTTTATTATGCTTATATGCATTTTGATGCATGTTTTGGTTTAAATAAGCATGCGGAGTTAGTCCCAGGGGCTGCAGGGAGTTACGGTGCGAATTTCAAAAAAAATATCTTAAGTTAAATATTTTTAAAACTTAACGACTAAGTTTCTTCATTTTTCTCTCTACCTTCTCTCTAACTTCTCGGGAGTCTGGAGCTTGGTTTTTGACGGACCAACAACCTATCCTTATTATAGGCATCATGCTCTACGCATCCATTCATACGGAATTTTATTCTAACGAAGCTCGGGTTTGTACATGGATCGAGGCATCAAGTTTTTGACTCACCGAGGTAAGATTTTAAACTGTATAGATGTTTAAGGGTGCTATATATAATCTTGTACTGTTTCACCGTTTAAAAATGCGTGAAAGATGATTAATGTTTTAAATCTAGTTTTGGGTTAAAATTATTTTTTGGCGTTTCGGTTGGATGAAATTGGGTGTTGGATATTTCTTGTGAGGTTTTGTGAGGGCTCGGGTATGCCCTTAGGTATCAAAACAAGTGTTTTTAAAGCTTGGTTTGAGGCGATGAGGCAAAAATCGTAGCTAAAAACCATTTTTCGGGCAGGGTCAGTCGACTTGATCTTGAGATTAGTCGACTGGATCATCTTTTTGATAGGTCAGTCGACTGGACCTGGAAGGTCAGTCGACTAACATGCTTCTGTTTTGTTTTTCTTCAGTCGACTGGGGGCTTAGGTCCAATCGACTGGGGTCTGTATGAGTGTTTGGTGTTGGCTTTGGTGGTTCTTTTGGGAAAAGGATGGTTTGCAAAGGAAGTTTTTACAAGAACTTTGAAAATACATTTTTTTTTTTTGACATTTGGAGCTAACCTTTGGGATTGAGACTCATCCTTGAAAATGTTTTTGGTTTGATCTCCATGTTAATGGATGGATCTATATGTTTATTTGATCTCCATGTTAATGGATGGATCTTTTCACAAATGTGAAAACGTTTTGGTTTGGTAAAATAATTCTCTAGATGTACTGGAATAGCGGGTATTTGGCACGAGTTGCCCTCGGTGGAAGTCCAAAAATGTGCGTAGAGTAGGTGCCTTTTGTTCCTTCGAGGTAGTTCCCGTAAAGAAGGTGATTGGGTTCTTTGTTCCCTCGAATTTTGAATCCGTAAACTAAGCTTTTAAATTGTAGTGGCTTCTTATAGAACTTGCATTTACCTAACCGGTTCTACGATGTGTAGGGATTGGGTAAAGGGGCAGGAGTCTATAGTTGCTACATCTGTCCCATTGTGACGGAGTCGGTACATAGAAATTTATTTTCTCTTTCTTCGGCTGTGTGATTCGAGTGGAAAGCAACGTTTTTATTACAGTTTTCTTTAACTGTTATTTGCATTAATTATAATGCCTAGTTTTACTTGTGGTTGAGTTAGACTTGTGGTTGAGTTAGCTCCCACTATATGATTGCATATCCTGCTTTACAGTTGTATAGTCTGTTATTGAGCTTTCGGCTCACGATGTGGAATTTTATTATAAAATTATTTTCAGGTTTGGAGGTTGATGATCATGAGGAATTGATCTAGTAGTGCCTGTGATGGTGGAAGACTTTACTAGTTTTTTCTTTTTGTATGCCTGTTTGAAGGCACGTTTGTACGTCTCTGGGTAATATACTTATGTATGATATACATGATATTTACTGTTTATGAGAGATGCATGTTGGGTTTTTATTTGATTTGAACAGGTGAATTTGAATGTATAAAAACTTATTTTTATAAAATTGGTATTTGATGAATTTTCACGTAACCCCAGGTTTTAGGGTGTGACACCTAGGACCTCGTAGTCCCAGACCTACCCTCGGGACCTTTGAACCGCCGAACCCCAGACCGCCAGTAGATATTTAAGGTTTGGCCTATCGAGCGTGGTGGATGGCTGAGAATAGACAAAAATGGCTAAGGTTGTCAATTTGAGATTTATATACGAGAGTAAATAAATAATTTTACTTTTAGTCCCATCGGACTTGTTATCTTTGGATTATGTATCCCATCCCCCTATAAGACTAATTATCCCTCAATCCCAGAGATTGGGAGTCATCTAGGATAATTAGTCTTACTACTATTTTAGCAAGCAAACGTGAGATTAAGAAATCTCTTAGACTAATAGTCCAATCCTATGTTCTAATCCCATATTTCAAACATGGCCTAAGTTCATTTGAAGTCAAGCCTGCGCCATTAGTGCTTGATGTGGTATCTTTTTGACATTTGACCTTCGTAAGTACTTGGGTGTCCTTATGCTTCACTCTAGAGTCTTTAAAAATCACCATCAATACATCATCGAGAGAATGCAAAAAAAGCTCACAGGTGAAAAAATGGAGACCCTTCTCATGGGTAGAGCTACCCTCATCCGATTGGTTACCTCAACCATTCCTTGCTATTCCATGCAAACTGCTGCTCTCCCTGCCTCCATTTGTGCTAGCATTGATAAGACCAATCGTAATTTCTTGTGAGGTGATCATGCGGACAAAAAAAGAATTCATCTTGTCAAATGGGACACTGTTTGTAGAAGCAAGAGAAATGGTGGCCTGGGAATTAGAAAGGCGGCCATTAATAATGTTGTCTTCCTTTCTCATCACTCGTGACCAGCAAGTGGGACACTATTTGTAGAAGCAAAAGAATTCATCTTGTCAAATGGGACACTATTTGTAGAAGCAAGCTTAGAAAGAAACTGCTTGGAGACTCATTAATGAGAAACAACCTTTGTGGATCCAAACTTTATTCAAGAAATATATCGCCAACTCCTATTTAAAATATTGGCCGAGCCCAAAAAAGGCCTCTCACACTTGGAGGAGCATTTTAAAGTCTAGGGAGGTTATCCAAAATGGTGTTAAATGGATTGTGGGGAATAGCAAAAATATTTCCATGTGGACGGATTGGTGGTGTGGGGAGGGCATTCTTATAAACCGTTACAATGGTATTCAGTATCACACAAATCTTTCTCATCACCTTCCAATAGTCATTGTAGGGCATTAAGGCTACATCTAATTGATTGTAAGATAATTTTTTCTGTTCAACCAAGGTCGGCTTGTTACAGAATTCGAGATCATGGGTTTTCATGACCATTTTGACCATTTTGGTTGAAGAAATGACAAAAGTTGGCCCAAAACCAAGACAAATGAATATGAGAGGGCTGTACTTTTGAGCAAGTTGCCAAAGGTGGTAGTGGAGGGCCGAGTTAAAAAAATGATGTAAGTTTTCGATGATGGGAATCCTTGAAGGACTTGGTGGATGTCGAAACGCTCTTTTGATTTCTGTGTTTGAAGAAAAAACAAGAAGAGCAAAAAAGAAAACAAGTAGTATTATTTTTTTGTTTTCTTTGTGATGACTTGATGTTTGGTTTTATGGTGCAATTGATGCAAGTATAGTATGATTTTATAGATCTCTTAAAAGCTCATATGTTTTATAGATCTCTTAGGAGTCGGTGTCCATTTCTAAAAGCTCACTAAAAAATAATGTTACATACACCTCATTTGTGCATTTCATGTTTTATTTCATAGACAAAAGTATGTTGAATCTTGTATCAAGTATGAGTGTGGACTGTGGAATTCACCACACTTTCATTTTTAGGATCTTTTAGGAGTTTATTAGAAATATGAAGTGTCCTCACTTTTCTAGTTGAAGGGTTAAAAAAATATAAAATGTTTGATAACTTAACTATTTTGGTAAATATTTTAAAAAAGAAATACTAATTTAACAACAATTTTGATTTTAAAAAAATACTAATTTGAGGATATGTAGTAGAAGAAACAATTTGAAGATTTAAATCATCTAGAGAGCTAAATGCATCCAGTTGTTTTTTTTTCTTCGGGGTAAAAATTAAGAAAAGAAAAAGATTTAAATCATGTCGAGATGGTGAGTCTGGGGTTGACAAAACCAACATACTGAATAAATCACGATGCTACAACATAAATTGAACACAAAATATTTGAATTAGGATTTATTTATATTAAGATTTCATTTGTTTCGATGGAAAATACTTTTGTATTTTTTGGTATATGTTACGATGGAAACTAAAAGTCAATAAAAAATATTTTTCAAGTTAAAAGAAAATAAATTGATTTTGGTGGAAAATATTATTTATTTTTTTTAAGACAAAAAATATTTTTTTCTCTTACCATCACACTACTGCCAGCACAACCATTCTATCTCTAGCACCACGAGTCTATGATTTAAAGGGTTGAGGGTCATGAGGTCTGGATTCCTGAGGTTTTAAGGGTTTAGAAGTTTGGGGTCCCGAGAGTCTGAGGGTCAGGATCCTAGGGATAATTACACTTATCTCTCCTGAGATTTAAACTTATTACAGGGACCTCCCATGTGGTCTCTGAAATTACACTAACCTCTCCTGAGATTTAATTTTTAACATTAATTGTACCAAACTGTTAAAATTTTCGTTAAAATTTAACGAAAACCGTCCCTCTCACCCCAAAATTACCATTCCTACCCCAAACTCACCCTTCAAACCGCATTCCCACCCCAAAATCACCATTCTCAAAACCACCATTCTATCAAAATTTGGAGTGGGAATTGTGATTTTTGGGGAAAAATGTGGTTTGAATGATGGTTTTATGGTAGGAATGGTGGTTTTGGGATGGGATGGGCAATTTTCGTTAAATTTCAACGAAA
>JAOTRH010121266.1:0-14774 GCA_034768845.1 Heliamphora exappendiculata
AACTATTATTTTTTATTTATTATATTATTTATAGCTTTTATTAATATTATTTTTTAAAATCTTAAAAATTATATTTAAAATATTTTCGTACCCACCCGTAAAAAAACCACTTGCTAAAAAAATCTTTAAGAGTACGAGCTCTTTAGATCCATGACTTCTAAATACTAGCGTTTAGACATTTTATTTAGAATTTGCGTATAAATTGGCTCCATTAAATTTACGTTCCAATCGAAATTTAGTTTAGGGACGAATAATTTTTAAAAATTCTTTAAAAAGTAAACATTAACTTTTTCTTAAAATAAATAAATAATAATAATAATAATCTTAGGAAGAAACAAACCCATATAATCCTTCTTAAGGAAGTTAAGAGAATCGCCCCAATCTGCCCCTTATCCCTCTTTTCCCGTCTTGGAGTAACACAAAAGATGAAAATTGCAAAGGCGCTCACCAAAGTACCTGCATATTCCCCGCCCCACTTTCTCCTTGGTGTTAACTGACGTGTCAAGCGTTGATTCGCACGTCACTTGACTCTCCACCTAAATATCAATTTTTTTGTTCCTTTTTAGCAAAATTATTATTAGTAATTTATAAATATTATAATTTATAATAAAAATTATAAGTATTTAATAAAAATTTTAATTTATAATTAAAATAAAAAAAATAATTATAATTAAATTATAACAAAAATTATAAATATTTAAAAAAAAATTATAATTTATAATTATAAACTAAAAATTACAATAAATAGTTTCCCCAAACACCATCTACGTCTCCTTTAATTACCACGAGCCCATTAGGGATGCATTCGTACTTCATAGTTTATAATCCAAAAGATGAGTACAATGACTCTCTAACTACCATTTATGATATGTACAAACTCGTCTCACTTAAATGCTATGTTTGGCTAAATTGATTTTTGTGAAGAGAAATATGGAAGGTGAAAAATATAAGTTTCTTTTTTTTTATAGAAAATAATATTTTAACGATTTAATTAATTAATCCACGAATAATAAGTAACGAGAAGTAAATACGACGCGCAGATTTTTTATGTAAAAAAACCCAACACAGGTAAAAAATTACAGAGCTACCAAGTTCAAGAATCAAGTACTATAACACGAACAGATATAATACAATTTACAGATTCTTTGATTAAATCCTCAATCTTCTAGTCCTAAGTTTGTATACCGAATCCTCCTTTAACATTCTCCTATTGATTCCAATGGCAAGAAATACTCGAAACAGCTTCTTTAACAAAATTCTTCATCGGAACTTAAAATATCATCTAAGATTTCACTCAAACGATTTTCGATGTTTTGGACCACGAAACACACTTTTGAATATACACGGAGCTCTAAATAATTGAGTCTCAAAGTTATTTTCGTGACTTCTTAATGACCTATAAATAGATCATATTTTTAAAACCAAACTGGGAGAGTTTTAATCGATTTAAAACTACCTAGTGTCAGCTCGAGCGGTCATTTGGGCGTTCGAGTTTAGGCGTTCGAGCGGTCAAGTGGTCGAATCCTTCTGTCTCATCTTGCTTCAATTGCTTATACTAATGGCATATATAGTTTGTACAATGAACTCAACTTCGATAGAAACTCTCTTATCATATCAAAACAAATATAACAATAAATTAGATCCTAAGAAAATTCTAGTTTAACACAACCTCTTATAAAACCTATCCTAATCCAAATAAGAGTTGTATCCTTACTAAACTACCTTGAATTGCCACAAATAAAACATAGAAATTAATTGCATAAATTACAATTAATTTCTTTACAATCTCTTCTTTGGCAATTCTAAGTGAATACAACACACTCTAATAAACAGTCTTCCAAGCAGAATTCTTCAACCAAGAAAAAATCTTCTTTTATCCCTTCAGAACAACCAAGCAACACCAAAATTACAAATTAAACAGAAGATTCAATAAACAAGCCACATAACCCAAAAGAACAACCATTAAAATTGCATGCATTCAAAAGCTATAACCATTCGAAAACATACACGCATCCCGAACATATTCACATGAAATAGATCAACCTAAGTCAATACCCATAATCCAATATCCAAAAACCAAAAACTAAGATAAAAAAAAAAACCAGAGTTAAAAGTTCTTTACCCACCATCTAAACCAACCATACACAACATAATCAAATGTATCAAATGTAAATGTATCAAATGAATCATCAGAACCATTTGTACCTCCCAAAAAAAAATACTTCAAAATTACTTGTACCTATCAATTGCAAAAAAAAAAACCTGTCAACTCCCACCAAAAGAATTTAAAAAAAAACATGTACTCTCCCTTTGTATCACCTGAAAGAGACTAAGAAGAACCATCACTAGGAGGAAGGCCCCATAGCAACAACTCCAGTTGGTCAAATTGGGCGTCCATGTGCTGCTAAAAACTGTCCATATGTTGCTGAAGCCCGTCAACCTTAGCCTCAAGAGAGGCAAATCTGGTGTGAAGAGAAGATGGAGATGACTCCTCCTTTAGCGCTGACGGAGTGGAGGGGTTGGGAATGGCATTTGTGTCATCCTCCTCCTCCTCCTCCGAGTCAGTCATAGCAACTGGTGTAGGAATGTGGCAGCACTTTGAGAATGAGTGCGGCTGCATATGGTTTTGGTGATGGGCATAACATGCAAGGTGGTTGGGGGACAAAAATTAGGGAGGGATGAAATGAAGTTTGAGAGTAATAGACTATATGGAAGGGCAATAGTTTTGTTGCCGTGGGCAACTTTAAGAATTGACTAGAGAAAAATGCAAGCCAGGTCTATCCTCCTACCCTAGCTAATCAAAAAAAGCTTTAGTCCTCTCTCCTTATTTATGTCAAACACATGCCCCATAGGGTGAATGTTGGCACTAACAATGATGTTCAAAAGACGAAATGTGGAAGTCATTTCTTTTTTAAAAATGAACCCACCTACCCATTCCCGTGGTTTGCCACACAAAGCTGTGGCAATCTCAGTGTAGGACCAACTAGGGTTGGCTGGGACAAAAAGATAGTCGAAAACTGGAGGACTGGTATAACCCATGTGAGCAATAAGGGGGTTAGGGTCCATAAAGATATGATTACCTCAAATATAGGTTTTGAACTTGAACCACCAAGTCTTTAAGTCATACATATTATAGTAAAATTCTCTAACGATGTCAACCATGACTTCACCTTCAACTTCTAGAAAAGGAGTCCATCTTAATTTGTCAAAAATTTGAGGTATTCCAAACTCAGCAAAATCAGATAGAATTACCTTCCATTCTAATAGGAGTGGATCGTCGACAAATAAGTGAGTGAACTTATTTCCACCCTCGAGAGATTGAAACTGGACTTTTTCATACTAGGTTAGAGTACGTCCAACAGTCTTCTTCGTGCGATGAGGTATTATCCTGTTAAGATCAATCCAAGAGACATGAAACATATCCTGAATATATGTACCAACACAATTCACAATGCAAATTCCAGGTTTGTCATATAAGCATGAGATCGACAGACAATCCCCAACAAAATACAAGATCAATAACCATGAGAAAGAAACACTTAGGCAAATCTAGGGAGGCTCAGTGAATCAATGAATATGGAGAAAACACATATTTGTCCAACCAGGCCTCAATCACACAAAATCGTGCAACCACACTGTTGCCAGCCCAACAAAGTAAGAGAAAAGATGAGAGTAAAGTCTTACTGTTAACATAGGCAAGTGATCAAGTAGGTGGTGTGCAGAGATATCAAATGTGTGAAAGAGGAACATGACATGCACTAACACTTCCTAAAACAATCAAGAGAACTTACTCACACATTTTGGCAAGCCCGAATTCCTAAGTAAACCCAAAATGCAATCACACAAACCCTAGGGACAGTCATAGACATGCAAGAGGTATCATACCAAGATGTGACAAAATCCAGCCCTAGGGTCGATGGACTAGATGAACCAGATGTGGCATATTCACAAACAAACCTTGTTTTGAGATTTCTAAGTAGCTAAGAACAAGCAAACCAAGATTCAAGATCTAAGCACACAAATAAACCTCTAATTGAAACCTTAGGTTCGTTGTAAGAAGCACACGAAATATGGCATAACCGGCAAAACCCTAGATCCAGTGGGGAAGATGATCTCACACTCACAACACAAACAAAATCTCAATTTGATAGACCATGCATGTGAGAAACATCAAGAACAAAGGGCAAAGCATGCGTTCATATCCAAAAGCTGGGAATCGAAACCTTAGAAGAGAAAAACTAGCGAATCCGTATAGGAGAGGGAGAGATTCGAACTTACCTTTGTGGGGCAGCCACGAATTCGAGGCCCAACATAAGATCTTGAAGGGAAATTGCACTCGAGGGAGAGAAGCGTTGAGAGAGTTGTGCGAAATAATTGGGGGAATGGACCGAAGAAAGCCAAGAGCCCTATTTTTTTTATTTTTGATACGCGTCTATTTGCTTGAGTGCACAGAGGGCTGCTTGAGCAATGATGGGATTGAGGAAGAGGTTGCTCAAGCACAGAGAAAGCCGCTTGAGCGAGGAACAAACCGAGACCAAAAGAACATTTTGGCCTCTCGAGCGCATAGAAGGCCGCTCGAGCGGTGCACTGGCCGAGCTAAACCTAGAGAATCAGCACAAAGAATGTCAAGGAACACAATATGATTGGCTTTTTGATGGGAAAAAACAAAACAAATAACCAAACAAAAAAAATAGAACCGCACAAGTATGAGACTTGAGCCATGTGAGATATAAAAGAAAATAGGGTCAAGAAAACTGTCAAGAGATCTTGCAGAGGTCTTGAATGTGTAATCTACGAGACTTATTCATAGACACAATGTTAAACCAGATGTGTAATCAATAAGCAATGTAATCAACAAGCAATAGACACACTTGAGGATAGTTAGCAGAATACACCATTTAAAGTCAAACTAAGTAAAGTTTCAATGTATTTTTGTTGAAGAAGTACGGAAGCTCCCCTTCAAACAAAACTGTATCAAAAGAAAATATTTATATTTTATTTGGCGACTTTCACACTAGTACGAACGAAAAGATAAGGTTTGCATAAGTAACCATTTCCGTTAGCATGAACGTTCAGTTGTATAAATAGTGGCTAACACACTAAAATAAACGAAAAAATAAAGTTCATATAGGTAGCTATTTCTATAAGCAAAACAAAAACAATAGCACAAACAGCGACATTCACACAATAATAAACGAAAAAACAAGGTTCATATAAGTAGCCATTTATGTCAGTATTTGATAACATTAACAGTTCTAAAAAAGAGCAGAGCAATGGATAGATAATCAAATGAGGATGGTTGTAGACATTAGCATTAACATTGGAATTCTACTATAATGGTCAATCAAATAGTATTTCTCAAGTCAGATCAAGTTTGTGCCACATGTATATTTAATCACACATCCAGTAAACATTATATTGAAAAATAGTCTCAAGGATTCACAGCAAGCTTACTCTAACACGTCTTTTGACGCAATTCTTTAGACCATATTTTGAGATGTTCCACACATGATTGAACCACATGTCTAAATTAAAAGCACAATTTTAAAGTTCACACCATTTTTTTTTTTACTTAGTTCAAAATGTCAATTCCAATAGCCTTCCTAAAAAACTCAAATTTGAGTGCTTCAACGGGTTTTTGTCAACAAGTCAACCAGTTGCTTTTCAGTGTTAATATACTCAAGAGTGGTAATATTGTCTTTAACTAACTGACGAATAAAATGATGTCTTATATTTATGTGCTTAGTCCTAGAGTGCTGAATAGGATTCTTTGAAATGTTTATAGCACAAGTGTTATCACAGTATGTAATGACAGACTCTTGGTTAAGACCATAATCAGACAATATTTGTTTCATCCAAAGTAATTGAATACAACAACTACCAGCAGCAATACACTCAGTCTCGACAGTAGATAAGGATATAGCATTCTGTTTCTTAATATGCCAAGACACCAAATTGTTACTGATATAGAAGCAACTCCTGATGTGCTTTTTTTGTCATTTGCACATCCACCCCAATCAGCATCAGAAAAATATGCAATGTTAGAATTAGTATCTTTGAAAAATCAAATGCTAAACTCAACAGTGGAATTCACATATCGAATGAATCTTTTAACAGCAGTTAAATGTGATTTCTTAGGGTTTGACTGATAGCATGCACAAATACCAGTGCTAAAAGCAATGTCAGGTCTGCTTATTGTAAGATGAGACAAACTCCCAATCATAGTTCTAAACATGGTTTGATCAACACTTTGACCTTTTTCATCTTTTGACAGTTTCACAGATGTACTCATAGGGGTTCGAATGGGTTTAGTAGATTCCAACTTAAACCTCTTAACTAGGCCTTTTGCATACTTTGACTGTGAGATGAAAATCACATCTTCAGACTGTTTAATCTATAAACCTAAGAAGTATTTTAGTGCACCTACCATACTCATTTTAAATTTGTTATGCATACATTTTGAAAAAAGAAAGGGTAAGAGATTCACAAGTAGAGCCAAATACAATATCGTCGACATATATCTGTGTAACTAGAATATCTCTCTTGTCTTTTTTGATGAAAAGGGTCTTATCCACACTTCCTTTAGTGAAATCATTATGAACCAAGAAGGTGGTTAGTCTTTCATACTATACTCGAGCGGCTTGTTTCAGCCCATACAAAGTTTTTTGAGCTTGTATACGTGATCAGGATAGTATGGATCTTTAAAGCCTTTAGGCTATTCAACATAGGCCACTTCCTTCAACTGACCATTTAAGAAGCACTTTTCTAGTACAATTTAAAATTTATAAAACAAGCCACATCAAGAAGAATACAAATATACTTTAATCTAGCCATAGGTGCAAAATTCTCATCAAAATCTATTTCTTCTACTTGTGTGTACCATTGTACCACTAACCTAACCTTATTTCTCACTACAGTGCCCTGTTCATCAAATTTGTTCTTGAAAATCCACTTAGTACCTATGACATTAATATTCTCAGGTCTAGGCACTAACTCCCAAATATCATTCATGACAAATTGTTCGAGCTCCTCATGCATAACATTCACCCAACAATCTTCAGTCAAAGCCCCTTTTACATTTTTTGGCTCAATCAAAGACACGTAACACAAATGAATTACCTGATTTACCTAATTTCGCTTTTGTCGACGTGTCATAATTGGTTTTGTTACCTCTCTAATCATTTCGTTCAATGGATGATTTAGTTTAACTCGTGAGGAAGGTTCCAATGCTACTTGCTCCTCTAGTGCTATCACAATGTTAGAACTTGCATCCACAACTTGTTTTGGCGAGCTAGGCTGAACTGGATTCTCAAGTATTTGGGAGTCAGCCTGATCTACTTCCGGTATCAATGCCTCTTTAAAATTTTTTATATCATCAATGACTACATTAATAGATTTCATAACAGTAGATGTACACAAATTATACACTCTATATGCTCTACTATTAATGGAATAGCCAAAAAATATCACATGATCACTTATGGAGTCAAATTTACCCAACTGTTCACGATATTTTAAGATGTAACATTTGCTCCCAAAAGTTCTAAAATATTTCATATTAGACTTTCTACCTTTTCATAACCCATATACAGTCTGTTTGGTGCTAGGCCATAAATAGACTCGATTATTAACATAGCATGCAGTATTTACGGACTCGACCCAAAATTTAAAATGAATATTTTTAGCATGAAGCATAAGCCTCACCATCTCTTGTACCACCTTATTGTTTTGTTCTAGTACACCATTCTGTTGTGGTATTTTGAGAGCAGAGAACTCATATTGGATTCCCTATTCGTCACAAGAATTTGAGAACTTTGAATTCTCGAATTCTCTTCCATGTTCTGATCTAATCTTTATGATACGGGATTCTTCTCTTTCTATTCATTATTCAACTTAAGACATAGGAATTTAAAAACAGAAAATGTGTCAAATTTTTCTCTCAAAAAATTTACCCAAGTAAACCTAGAAAAGTTATCCACTACAAGAAAGATATATTTTTTGCCACCTATATTCTATGTTCTAATAGAACCAATAAGATCCATGTAAAGAAGCTGAAGAGGCTATTGAGTAGTAAACTAATTTATTTTCTTGTGAGGAATTTTAATTTGTTTACCTAGTTAACAAAGTCAACACACAACCTTCGTAGAGTTGCTCAGCTTTGGAATGCCGTTAACCAATTCAAAATTTGCAAACCTGGATAAGTTCTTATAGTTTATGTGACCCAAGCAATGATGCCACAGTTCAACTATATCAGATTTGACTGAATGGCATGTTAAATCGATTTTAGGCAACCTTTCATAGTAGTTGTCAGAAATTCGAACACCATGAATAAATTTTTTTATCTTTTTATCCAAAATCAAACATTCAATTTTAGTAAAATAGACTTCAAGATGTATATCACATATCTGACTAATGGCTAGTAAGTTTTCTTTCAAACCGTCTACGCGAAGGCCATTGTCCAATTTGGAAAGCCTCTGAGAGAAAATGGATCTCTCCCAATAATTTTGGAGGAGTTTTCATCCCCAAATGTGACAAGTCCTCCATCATATGGATCAACACACGAGAATAAGGACTTATCTCCTGACATATGTCAGGAACAACTGCTGTCTAAATACCACGTGAAAAAATTTTAAGTTTTTAAAGTAGTGTGAACTACATGACATTTCTAATCGGACTTTCGAACCCAGACAGCACGAATTTTGAAAAAAGGTTTGGTTTAAGTGCTGGGCTTCTAGCCAAAACATGGTCTCTGCCAGTTATCCGCTCAAGCGGTCAGAGGGTCCGTTCGAGCGCGCGACTGCTATTGAGTTTTTTCATCTCTCTACCAGTTGTCTACTCGAGCAATCATATTGTCCGCTCGAGCGCTTACCTGGCTGAACTTTTTTTATGCAGCAGTTTAATTTGATCATGTAGTTTTTCAGATTTTCTTTCATGTTGATATGAGGATTGAAATTTAAATTTTCTGCAAAACGACAAGATATGACCCACAATACCACAATAATAACAAATATGAACAAGTTTTTGAAAACCAGTAAATTGTGGTAAAGGTTTTTTAAAGGATTTTTTTGAATTTCCGACTTGAATTGATTAGATTATTTCAGAACTTTTTCTTTACCTGTAGGCATACTGACAGTTTTGACAAAATTGATTTTACATGCAATCTTTAAGCCGAACGAACTTCCAACATATTTAAGCTAGTTCGGTCAGAAGCTACTTTTTGGACACTCATAATTTCTTCCAAACTTAGGGATCCTGTATTCAATTTCTTGAAAGTAGTATTAGTAATTAACAGTTTAGATTTCAACATTTTGTTTCTTGCCTCACTTGCCTCAAACAGGGATTTAAAATTTATTGAGTCTTGTAATTCCAACTCAAGTTCAAAAATTTTAGATTTGAGAAAATCACACGACTCAATAAGTTCATTTCTCTGTTTGTTAGAACTGACCAGTTTCTTAGTTATTTTGGATTTAAAAATTTTCAGTTGAAAAATAAAATCCTGAGACTCAGTTAGTTCTGATTTAAGGCATTCATTCTTCTTTTCCAAGGTCTTAACCTTCATTGATAACTTTTATCATTTTGTAACTTTTTTTGTAAAATATATCATAAGCCCACTGAACATTTTTCTCATTCCCATCTTCAAATTCAGAACCTGAATCTGGTTCTTCTTCTCCAAAGTCACTATGAGAGGCACGTGATTCATGATCAGAAAATTCAAACTTACCTGATCTAGTAGAAGCAGTAAAGGTTACAAACTTACGCTCGTCATTCTTTGATTCGGACTCACTTTCATCGTCAGATGACTTAACTTCATCATCCCATGTCACAGTAAACATCTTTTTTCTGTTTATTTGGACAATTCTGTGTAATATGTCCATACCCTTGACACTCGAAGCACTGTATACTCTGGTTCTAAACTTTTGTTTTTTTCTTTTCAAACTTAACCACATTCTTACTTTTATCACCAAACTTTTCAGATTTTGACTTGAGATTAGATTTTTTATTTAAAATAAATTTTTTAAACTTTTTCACAATAAATGCCATAACCTCATGGTCAAATTCTGCATCATCATCTGAATACTCTAAATCAACCTTAAAATATTTTAAAGTAATGCCTTTTAATTTTTTAAGTTGACGTAAAGTTGATTCAAAGGTCTGAAGGTTTCTAACCAATTGTTCAACTTACAAAGAATCAATGTTCTTACTTTCTTCAATAGCAGTAACCTTTGATTGGAATCGCTCAGGTAGTGATCATAAGATTTTTTGAACAATGCGAGATTTAACGATTTTTTTACCAAGTATAAAGGTGAAATTCACAATGTCACTCAACTTGGCATCAAATTCATCAAAAGTTTCATTATCTTCCATTTGAATGGTTTCAAAACTAGTAGTGAGCTTTTAAAATTTAGAGATTTTAACAGTTGAAATGCCCTCGTGAGTGACTTCAAAGATATCCCACACTTCTTTAGCGATTTCACACGTACAGATATGTCTGAACTCTTTTAGTGTGACACCGCTAAAAATTGCATTGATAGCCTTGCTATTCTAACCTACTTCATCTAAATATTTTTTCGCCCATTGTTCAGTAGAATTTAAAATAGTATCTTCACCAGATTTAACAGTAAGAGAGGTATAGTCAATTACAACAGTCATCCAAACCCTTTTATCGATAGATTTAGAAAATGCCATCATACGTGCTTTCCAATAGAGATAGTTTCCTCCATTTAACAACAGGGGTCATACGGTTGAGTTTCCTTCTCTAAGGAATTCCATGTTTTGTGAATAATTAGAATCAAAAAATTTTGTTTAAAAAAATAAAAACCTATTCTAATACCAATTGAAAAATATGATTTCCATATTGTTTGATAGAAAATAATATTTTAACGATTTAACTAATCACGTCCACGAATCATAAGCAACGAGAAGAAAACACGACACACATATTTTTTACGTGGAAATATTCAATATGGGCAAAAGACTACAGTACTTCCAAGTCTATGAATCAAGCACTATAACATGAACAGTTACAATACAATTTACAGACTTTTTGATCGAATTCTTAATTTTCTAGTCCTAAACTTGAATGCCGAATCTTCGTTCACTATTCTCTTTTTGATAGCTGTAACCAATCCTCGAAACATCTTTTTTGACAGAATCTTTCGTTGGAACTTAAAACGTTGTCTAAGATTTCACTCGAACGATCTTCGATATTTTGGGTTAAGAAACACACTTCTGATTATGCACGGGAGCTCTGAATAATTGAGTCTCAAAAGCATTTTCGTGACTTCTTAATGACTTATAAATAGATCATCTTTTTAAAATCAGACTAGCAGAGTTTTAATCAATTTAAAATTGCCTAGTGTCTGCTCGAATGATCATTTAGGTGCTCAAGTGGTTATGTGGCCGAATCTTTCTATCTCATCCTTCTTCAGTTACTTGTATCACTGCTATATACAGTTTGTACCACGAACTCAACTTGGATAGAAACTCTCTTATCAAATCAAAACAAAGATAATTATAAACTAGATCTTAAGAAGATTCTAGCTTAACACAACCTTTTACAAAACCTATTGTAATCCAAATAAGAGTTGTATCCTTACTAAACTACCTTGAATTGCCACATATAAAATATAGAAATTAATTGCATAAATTACAATTAATTTCTTTACTTATTTACTTTTTTCATTTCGTTTCTCCCTGCCTTGTCCCCAATTAAATAAAATAATTATTTTTGAAATATAAATACATGTATAAAAGTTAGTTTTAAAAAAATATATTATATTATCTCTTATTTTCTTTCTCTATACCTTACGTTTTGTATTTTTAATTTTATTAATTTATCAATTATTACTTTTATTTATTATTTTATTTATAATTATTATTACTATCACTCTCTCAAATTTTAAAAACTATTCTCAAAATATTTTTGCTTTTGCCCAATTTCCTATTACTGTTATTATTTTAATAAAAAAAACTTCCCTAAAATTCTACTTTGCCTTGACCCAAACACAATTCACTTCTATTGCACATCAAGAAACCACTCTTGCTAGCTTTTGATCACACACAACTGCACAAGTTTCCCTCATTTCCAACTCTATATATATAGATCCCCCTTTCCCTTACATTCTCCTTCTCTTTTCTCTCTCTCTCTCTCTCTCTCTCTCTCTCTCTCTCATGCATACACAATCCATCTCTCCTCATCCCTCAACTACCCATAACTTGAAGAACTCAACTGAAACCTTCGGAATCCATGGCCCTCCACCTCCTGCAGACCCATTATTATCATCATCTTACAGCAACAACAGCTCGAGCTCATCCATGGCGGCGAGGGAAGAGGGCGGGTCCGGCCGGGAGGACGTGAGGCGGAAGAGACTGGTGTCGAACCGGGAGTCGGCGAGGAGGACGCGGCTGAGGAGGAAGACGCAGGTGGAAGAACTAGAGACGCAGAACCACCACCTCGCGGCGGCGAACCAGAAGCTCACAGGACAGCTTATCGATCTGGCGCAGTGCATCAACCGGTTCTTCCAGGAGAATACTCAGCTGAAAGAGGAGGTTTCTCTCCTCCAGAGCGTTCTCGCCGCCGCCAACCAGAATACATTTTGGATGGATGATCAGCTGGAAGAGAACCCTCGCTGCAGCTTTTTCTCCTGATCAGGGCTCAAGGTTCCAAATTCAAATCCATCCATCATCAACATGCTTAATTCACCATTGTTATCCAATGCGATCAGCTTTGTTAATTAACTATGATGTTTACAGATTATAATGGAAATGTTTAAAGTCTAATGCATGATGCATCTATCATATATTAGTCTTTCTCTCTCTCTCTCTCTCTCTCTCTATATATATATATATATATATAATTCTTCTTGTTCATCTTTTCACTCCTTATCGAGCCAGCTTTTCTTCAGAGAATATATTCATGAGGAAAATCAAACAAAAAAATGACCTAATTTCAACTCTGTTGATCTTCTGATGGTGCTAATTGTATTGGGTATCCCTAACAGGAGCATCCCGTACGTGGAATGGCATTTTATTCAAGTGTACGTCTCTGCTATTTTAAACATCGTCTCTTTTAAATAAGAATTCTAGCTTCGGCCATACCCTTTCATTTAATTAATTCAGTTTTTTATTAAAAATAACTCTTTTCCTTTTATAATAAGAGAAAAAAGAGAAAACTTTATAATTTAAGAAAATAAAATTTTAATTCAGGGAGGGCAATGTTAGAATAATAAAAAATTATACATACATATATATATATATATATTCTTTTTTCTTTTAGGTTTTCACACTTTTAGGAATTCATCAGGAAAATCTAAGCAAAAAAAACCTAATTTCAAGTCTGATAATCTCTTGTATTTGGTATCCCAATGAGGGCATTGAGTACTTGGAATGGCATTTTATTGCTCTATTTGTTTTTGCAAAAAATATTTTTTTGTATTTTTTTGGTATTTGGTATAATATAAATTAAATGCCAACTAAAAAAATTTTCCAAGTCAATAGAAAGGAGACTGATTTTGGTGGAAATCGTTTTTTGCTTTTTTATGACAAAAAATATTTTTCACCATTTATATCCCACCATTTTCACCATTTATATTCCACCATTGCTTTTTTATGACAAAAAATATTTTTCACAATTTTCCACTAGCACCATCATTTTAGAATTCAAAGAGTTGAGGATTCGGGATTGTCGAGGTCTGGGGTTCGAGAGTCGAGCATCCTGTGTTCGAAAGTCAAAGGTTTTCGAACGAGTTCTAGTGTTATGGCTTATTAGGGTCAGAGGGTCGGGAATCGAGGGTCCGAGGATCGAAGGTCCAAGGGTCTAGGGGCCTGAGGTCGGGGGAAAAGATCCGGGGGTCAGCGGTCCAGGTCGAGAGGTCAGGGTTTGGGTCGGGATCGGGAGTCGAGGGTCAATTAGGGATTCGATGGTTTGGAGACCAGGGGTTGGGTTCTAGGAGTCCAGGGTCAGAGATTCAGTGGTCCGAGAGTCTGGAAGCCTAGGGCCCATGGCTCGGGGGTCAATGGCTCGAGGTTTAAGGTCAAGAGGTCCAAGGTTGGGCATCTAGGGTTGAAGGTCCGAGGACCCAAGGTCGGGGACTCTGGATACGGGGTTTTGGGTCGACTTGGGTTGGGCTTCGATGGTCAGGAGTCAGGGGTCAAAGTCGGGAGATGGAGGCCGGTGGTTAGGGGTACGGGGTTCTAGGGTTTGAGGAACTAGGGGTTTGGGAACTCAAGGCCAAGAACCAAAGTCTGGGGTTTCATGTCAAGAGTTAGGGTCAGGATTTAGGAGATTAGGAGTCGATTTCCAAGGGTTGAGGGTTCGGAGTTTGAAGATTACAACCACCATCACGGTCATTACTTTCACCACCCACTATTGTCACCAATTCTAAAACTATCACATCTCCTAACACTATCATTTTTAAAGTTACAATCAAACACATAAAAAAATATTTTTTAAAACTATTTTTCTAATAAAAATATTTTTCTATTAAAACAACCGGAGGCTTAAGTGTTGCCTATGTTATTGTAGTAAGCATTTCTCCTTTGACAATGTCCTATTCAGGTCGCATCACACTCGGAAATATTATTCCAAAATGACTATATTTAAAATAATAAATATATTATTTTTTATTTGATAATCAAAATGATTATTGAATTAAAGCTTTAAATTTTAAAAAATAAAAAATAAAAACTCTTACACTTTTATAATAAGAAAGAGAACATTTTATAATTTAAGGAAAAAAAACTTTTAACTTAGGGTGGACAAAATTAGAATAATG
>JAOTRH010121277.1:0-14774 GCA_034768845.1 Heliamphora exappendiculata
ATGTATGCATATATATATATATATATACATATATATATATATTATTTAATTTATTAAAAAATATTAAATTTAAAAGGAAATTAAATTAAATGCAATAAAAGTAAGATTCGGAAGAGGGATAGGAGTTTCAACAAAAATTAGTAGTTACATGGAAAAAAATTTAACTTTAATTTTAATAGCTAAACTTTTGTTTATTTATATATTTTTTTTTATCTTTATCTTCTCTCAATAATAAGCTCTCCTCTCTTTTAATTGTAAATCTAACTTTTTTTTCTATTTTTAATTCTAAATGTTTATTTGGGTTAAAAATATTTTCCAACAAAAATAGTTTCTATAGAAAATATTTTCTAGAAAACACTTTTTTTTTTTTTGTGTTTGGTTGTGCTTTGAAATATTTTTCAAAAAATATTTTCTGTTATTTGGTTTCTATGAAAAATTATTAATATTTATAACTCATAATTTTTAAAAATTAATAATTAAACAATCTAACCGTCACCATCCTATTAAACAAGACAAAATATAAAAATTAAATTACCGAAAAAATAATTACACAATTACTAGGGACTAGGATCCCTGGGACGCCGGGACCCTAGATTTAAATCCTAAGATTTCAAAACTTTGGACCCTCGAAATTTCAAAACCTTGGAACTTCGAACCCCAAAACCTTGAACCCTCGAGACCCTTGGGATCCCAAATGCCCAAACCCCTGAGACCCTGAACCCTCAAAACCATCGCCACCCGAGACACCGGACCCCGAGACCCTTGGACCTTGGACCCCTAGGATCTCGAACCCTCAGGACCTCAAATCTCGAGACCCCTAAAACCTCAAAGACCCCCACAAACCCAGACCTCGAAACCTCAGTGCCTAGAGTCCCAAATCTCAAGACCCCAAGAACCCTAAACCCCCAAACCCTTGGGACCCCACACCCCGGACCCTAGATCTCTGAGATGCCAAATTTCCAAGACCTTAGACCCCCGACACCTTAAATTCCTGGACTCTTAGACTTCGAAACCCTTAAGTCCCTCAAGGGACCTCAAGACATCGGAGCTTGAAGCCCCAAACTATTGGACCCAAGGACTCCTAGGATTCTTGGGACCTTGGGACGCCAAGACTCACAAAACCTTAGACCCTAGGCCACCGAGATTCTGAGCCTCGGGACCCTAAAATCGTTGAACTCTTGAATTGCTGGGACCTCAGACCCTCAGTCCCTCGACTCTCTGAATCTTAGACTGGTGGTACTGATGGTAGAATAGTTGTGTTGACGGTGGTGCAATAGTAAGGATAGAAAATGTTTTTCGTCTTAAAAAAATGGAAAAGGTTTTTTAACCAAAATTAATTTATTTTCTATTAATTTGAAAAATATTTTTTTGACTTTTAATTTATGCCGTAACAAACATCAAAAAATAAAAAAAATATTTTTTATTGAAACAAACAGAGGTTTAATATATATACACACATATATACATAGCTAAAAAAATGTATTTAGTTTTTACATTTTAGTTTTGATCATTTGCATATATTTCTGTTATTATTTATAGTTAAAATTAAGAATGAAGCTAATGAAATTATTTTTCAGTAAATTATTATACTAAATACTTTAAAATTTGTTTTTTTACTTAAAACTAATATTTTTAATAAAATTATATTTAAAAAGTCTTAAGCACGAGTAACTGCTAATTAATATCTACGTGTTGTCTTGCTTTCTGTATCTATATATCTGTTTATCTATCATGATTCATGATTGCCATGTCGAATACCCGCAGTTCATGTTTTGACAAAATTAGTTCAGAATAACTCATTTTTGATTCATTTAACAGATGTAAAGGAGGAGGGTTTTTTCTTTATCATTTTTTTTTCATTTTGATCACACATTAATAAATTTAATCACCTTTAGTGTGAAACCAATCAAAGTATATAGTTGAGATTTATTGGTGACAATAATATAGACCACAGTCAATAATTTTTCACTCTAGTGGTATTGTTTTGTAATTAACTATTATTGTATCATACTTTGGTTTCTTTGTAAAAAAAATAAGGGATTTTCGGTATAAAGCACATAATAAATATTTAATACAATATTGGGCTCAACCAAAAGAATTTTAACTCTTATAGTTCATTGGGTCAAATTAGACCAAATTACGTCTGATCTATATATGTTTCTATTTTTTTGTAAAAAACACTTTTCACTACCACTTGGGATCGTTGAGTCAAACTCGCTCTCTTACCATAGCTTTCAATCGCTCGCTTGTATTGAACTCCGTCACTCAAAAGGAAAAAAAGCAAAAAACAATTTTTGTTCGATTGACGGAATCAACGGTATGTACTTCCATTGATGTAGGCCAGCTACTACTCTAGTTCTCATCTCTCCAATGAAAAAAAAAAGTAACTTTTACAGTCTTGTTAGCTCAAGAATTTTTTATTTTGATTTTGATAATTTTTATAATTTAATTTCTATTTAATAAATTGATTTTAAAAAATAATATTTAATATTTTTAAAAAGAAAATGTTGATACAAAATGACAAATGAGTTGACACTTTTAGCCTTAAGAAATAACTCATCTTTCAAAAGGATTAACACTTAAGTATTCTTGAATGAGAAAATGTTATGTTGACCACAATTGATATTTGAGTCAATACTTTAAAGTAAAGAATACTTGGATATCTCAAGTATGTTAATACTTTTGAGTAAATAAGTTGACACCCTAATATATTCGTTGAAGATGTTTCAAGTATTAAAATTTTGAATCGACATAAATAAAATTCGAGTCGACACAAAAGAGCTAAGACTCTCTGTACTCAAAAAAAGTCGACACAAATTAAGTTTGGGTCGACACTAAAGTGTTTCTTCACTTTAGTTATCCAGAATTTTGAGTCAACACAAATTACAAATGAGTCGATACAAAAGTACCGTGGCCGCCTGCAAATTTTGTGAGTCAATACAAATTGAAGAAGAGTCGACACAAAATTACCGAGCATGCCCGAAGAAATTTTGAGTCGACACAAAAGTCCAATTGAGTCCACACAAAATCACTGAGGGTTCCTGCACTTTTTAGTGTCAACACCAAAGGCAAAATGAGCCGACACAAAAAGTCCCTTCTGGAAAGCTGAAAAAAAAATTGAGTGGACACTAAAACCATTCGTGTCGACATCGTTGGATTGGTAAGAAGAATGCAGAAATCGTGTCAACACCACAGAAGATCTGAGTTGACTCAATCACTTGAAGAATCATGCCCTAGACATTTTGTGTCGACCCAAAATCAAATGTATCGACACCTACGACGAAATTCAAAATACGTGGCAGAGTTCAACAGCTGAATTTTTTGCATTTAATGCCATCATCGACCTCCAACGGTCAAGAAGCCTTAAGAGCTTATATAAGGAGTAACTTCTTAGCTTTTAAAACATTTGAAGACCTATAATCACTGTTATATTACTTGATTCAAAGTCAAAATCCTTGATTCAAAGTCAAAACCCTTTAAGCTTTCATTTATTGTTTATAACTCCAGCTCTTGTATCTCATCTATTTACTTTTCATTTGTTGTCAATCATTTCTGTAAAGAGAGTGAGTGATACTCATTAAATCCTCACTTTTATTGTATCCAATGGTGAGTCACCATTTGTCTTTTGAGTGAGTGAGTAAATCTCATCAAAAAAGAATTCAAGAAATTAAAAGAAAAACATGGACGTGTTTTTTATAGGATTGTCTTAAAGTTGTAAAAAGTTTTGAATGCACCTGTAAGTATTCTAGTTTAGTGAAATTTTCAAGGAGAGTCCTAAGGAGTGGACGTAAACTTGAAAAAAGGCGAACCACTATAAATCTTGGTGTCTGATTCATTTTCTCTATCTCTAACATTTTTAATATTTGCATTGCTTTATTCTTAGTTTATATTTGTTATATTTGTTTGTAATATTAAAAAAAAAATTAAAAGATTTTAAAATTGTTATTATTTTTTTAAGACCCAATTTACTCCCCTCTTGAGTTGCTTAGAACTAACAAGTCTATTGGGTCAAATTGAACTAAATTACCCTTGACCTATTTTTTTTCACTTTTTGTAAAAATCACTTTTCTCTTCATCACTTGCGGACCGTTGAGTCAAACTCGCTCTCTTATCACGCCTTTCACTCGCTCGTTTGTGTTGGACTCCATCACTCGTAAGGAAAAAAAAGCAATAAGCGATTTTTGATCAATTGACAGAATCGATCGTACTTTCGTGTTGTGGACCGACTGCTACTCGAATCTTATCTCTCCACCTCTACCACCTCCAGCGACTATAGATAACCATGGTGATGCCGACGACCACCTCCGACAATGACTTTCTAAATAGCAATTCTGGGACCAACTCCAACAACTTTTCGACAGCCATCTTCGACGACTATTGGACTATAGACAATTTTAACTATTTGAAATGAGCATTTACTATTTTGTATGATTTTGGTGGTGAATGGAATGATTACAACAGATATGATATGATTTTATGAGCTGAGAAGAATTTTACTGCTCGAATATAACGAACGGAAAAATTTATCTTTAGTATAGCTAATGTTGAAGAGACCCAGATAAATGTTGCTGCTCGAATACAACTAATTAGCAGTGAAATTTATCTTGAGTGTGGCTATTATTGGAGCGAACATAGATAAATTTTATTACTCGAATTTAATGAATAGTAAAATTTCTATTTTGTATGGTTTATGTTGAAACAAATAGAGATAAATTTTACTGTTTGAATACAAAAAATATTGAACTATATCTGTTATGTGGGTTGCAGGAAAAGTTACCAAAAAAATTGTTGGAGAATCGTCGAAGGTCACTGGACAGTCACTGAAAACTATGGTCGTCGAAAAATTGCCGAAAAATAGTCGTCAGCGGTAACTATAGTTGAAAGTGATGATGAGGTGATGAAGAGTTTATATTATGTAATTAGAAGAGTGTGTGAGTAATAATAGTAACTTTCTTCATAAAATTAATTAGCATTAAATTGATGGAGCTTAGTTCTAAAAACTTTTAAACTTATGGATCTGAATTCGAAAAAAAATGTTAGGAGACTAATGCACTACAAAGTCTAAAAACTAAAATTTTGCTTAATTGTCTCAAACAAATAGTGCACATATATATTTTTTATATAATGTTATTTCAAGTTTTCTTTTCTACAATGCATATTGCTTATATATACATTTACCTACTTATTATGCAGAAATTCTCTCAATTATAGAGGGGTTATGGTTACTTTAGTAGTTTGGAAGTGTTTGGCTAAGCTGTGAGTAGTTTTTAGCTTTTTGTTATTAATTTTAGTAATAAATTATAATTTTTATTATAAATTATAATTATTTTTTATATAAATAACTAATTTTAATTACAAGTTAACATATTTACCAAGCACTCATAATTTCTCATGCAAATTACAATTTATAAACTATTAGTTTCAATAATCTAAAAAACTACGTACCTTTGTGCCAAAATATTTGTTTCATCATTTGCAGCTCCTAACTAGTAATTAAATTAAAACTTAATATTCTTATTTTTTAGCCAAAAAAAAATTATCGAAAAATTAGTAAAGAGTCCAATTTACACACCGCTTACTGTTTTTCATCCAGCATAAAAAATTTTAACGAGTAAAATCTATCCGTATAAAAGTTTTAACGCGCAAGGTCCTTTTAAGACAAAAATACACTCACTCCTTCATCTTCTTTTTCATCGTCATCATTATATTCTCCCCATCATGTTCATCGATTGTTCTGCACCCGTAATTCATAATCCGATTGTTCTTTGGATCTGCACAAAACTCTGCCTTTTCGACTAGATTCGCACTCGAAACCATATTCGTCAGCTTACTAGCCATCTCTCTAGCTGCTTAAACATGATTAGAGAATTTTAATGTGAATGTTTGTACAGAACACTGAGATCGTATATAAATGCGCAATGGTGTATGTATATGAGACTGGATCTTTATTTATTAATTTTGAAATTTATTACGTATAAGATGAATTCTGGTTTAAAGCTTGTTTGTTCTCTTTTTCTTTTTGGGATTCAATTTTCAAACTTATTTTAATGGTGTGTGAATTGAAAAAATAAAAAATAAAAAATAAAAATATTCACATATGTAAAGTAAGTCAACAGATAAATTTACCTGTGTGCCTTACACATGTTGTCTATAATTAAATCGTTGATTGATTGCATGTGTAAGTAACATTTTCTATTTCCATGATGCAATCATGTCGCTAAACCATGATTGGTCATATATAGAAAACTCTTTATAAAATATGCACCCAAAATGAACAGAGAGACAAAACTTGTTATGCTCCACGTTGGCGCCTGGAGTGGGTTTAGTTTTATCCAACAGTGCTTTGTAAACCTGGAAAATTTAACAACCAAACAGAATGAGATCTCAGCCTTCTCATCAAATGTGTCTGTAATATATTTGATATATTTAGATTTTGTGAAAAACGGCACCAACCTCGTCGATCATCAGAAGGAATTCACTGGCCGGTTGGAAGAGAACAGCTTCACCACCCTGAGTTATACACAGATAAATTTATCTGTGTGCCTTAACATATGTGTAAGGCACACAGATAAACTTACAAACAGATAAATTTATTCGTGCCTTTCGAAATATGTGTAAGGCACAGATATATTTATTTGTGTATCTTACACATATTTCGAAAGGCACAGATATATTTATTTGTGTGTCTTACACATAATTCGAAAGGCACAGATAAATTTATCTGTTTGTTATGCATAACAGATAAATTTATTTGTTTGAAGGGTATTTTCAAGAAAAAAACGCGCAATTAGACCTTGCGCGTTAAAATTTTTGTTGACGGATCTTGCGCATTAAAACTTATTTTTTTTGGACCTTTGACTGAAAGCCTCAAAAATTATTTGGATTAGAAATAGTTTGTTTGATAAATTACTTTTTTTAAGTTAGTTTTTTTAAATTAATTGATTAGATAAAAAATTTACTTTTTATTATTAATAAAATTGAACAATAATCCACTTCTATATAATTGACTATACAACTATATGTAAGTTATAATCGTAATGAATAAATTATCGAATAAAAATATTATTATGTCTATACTATATAAGAATTTGAATAAGGTATCCTAAAATTAATATTTAGATTTCACATTTTAACTTTTTAGTTTTTTATTTTCAAATAAAATGTGTTCCAACTTTTTAAAGTTTGGGCTCGTATCCAAGTAAACGACGGTCATTTTATTTTGAATCGAGCTTTCTCTAGCTTTTGGACCACTTTTGAATTCACAGTCTATTTTGATGATTTGATCAGTTAATATTATAAAATTTAATGAGAAAATTATTTATTTAAAGAAATTAAATTGATCCAACATTACTAGTTAGATGATCGAATTATATATTAATTACTCCAACATAACGCGGAACACATTAATTTTTTTTCCTCTCAAAGAAAAGGATAAATCTCTATCTATATAAAAAGCGGAAAGCCGGAATAAGACTATTTAATCTACCTGTGGCTCGTCATAAAAATACAATTTTACCCCAAGTTAATGCAAAATTTTTAACTTTTTTTTGTTTCAATCCTAGTAATATTTTTATCAAATTTATTTATTAGCTAATGCATAATTGTAATGATTAGTAAAGTACATGTAATAATAGTGATGAAAGATATTATTAATAATTAAGTGTGAGTAATGATGAAACATATTTTTAATTTTAGTTTTAGTAATATGACACCTCTACTAGAAAAGTGGCTTTTGCGTTAGCCCAATGCCGTCGCAAATAATATTTCTGCCGCTGGAAAAAATTATTTGCGTCGGAAAAAGAAAGAAGCAACTGTGGGTCGGAAAAAAGTTTTAGCGACGGAACAAAGCCATATCAGCTATTTGCAACGACAAAAACAACATTTTGCGACGGTATTTTGACCGACGCAAATGCTAATAAAAACTCTGATCGCTTGCTACTGCTTAGATTGCCGTCGCAAATACCATGAAAATATTTTTTTTGATACTACATGCTACCGTCGCAAATAATTACTACATTTTGTACTACTGCTTAATGACGACGTAAATAATAATTACAACACAATATATCACTTTTAGCTGAGAATGATAATGAGACGGGCATGGTCGGAAATTAGTTCTCCTATTCTCGTTCTTTATTTGGTCGGAACGGGAACATAGAAAAATATCGAAAAAGTAGCGGAGAACGGGACGGGACCGAAAATATTTCGGATATAATTTTTAAGATTTAAATAGTAATATTAATATAATTTATAGATAATATAATATATAAAAAATAATAGTTAATGAATTAATATAACTAAATATACAAAATATAAAAAATTAAAAAATTAAAGATAAATATAATATTTTAATATTTTGAACTTATTATATTTATAAAATATGTATTTTATACATATATTAATATTTTAAAAATATTTATTTTATGTAATCGGGGGCGAGGCGGGGCGAAAAGAACGAGACGAAAAGAACAAATTCCATTCTTACCCCGTTTGTTATCTGAACGGAAAAAATCCTACAAATTAAGGCGGGAGAAATTATCATCCCTACTTTTAGCAATGGAATCATACAGACACCAACAAAAAAACCTAAATTTTAAAACAAAATATATTTATCAACTCCTTCCTCTTTATATCAAAATATTTATATTATCCTTTCATTCACATCAAAATGTTAATAAAATATTATTTCATCGATACAAATGAAAATGAAAATGTATTAATAAGTGCACAATATATGCACTTTTAAGACAATATTCAAATTTTAAACAAAAATATATAACATAAAATAAATAAAAATCTAATAAATAGACTAAAAATCACATTAAATCAGCCTCTCTGCACCACCATTAAATCTCTCCTTCTTCAAGACTTGAAAAATAATTAAAATTAATTTACGATACAATAATTTTTCGAAGCATAAAATATATATATCTATATATACACAAATCAATATAGTTAGAGCAAGTCTACTTGCACAGCCAAATGTTACAGATCCAATCACAGATGGCCAACTAAGCAGGAGTGTCCCACAACTGATTTTTCTTCTTAACAAAAAGGGCACAACTCCAGGCAGTGCTTATTCCCTTGTTTTAACTCCTTTTCTTTCATAATCCCTCCAAACAAAGACTTAAGGCCTTATTTGGCAATTGGTTCACGCTGAGCTTATTGTCTTTTTTCTTAAAACTAAAATAAATTTTAAGCATCATTTTTAACTTCAACTTTTTACTTATTAGCTTTTAGATTTTTTACTCTTGTTTATTAACTTAAAATATATTTTATATAATTTTTAAAAATATCATAATATTTATTATAAGGGTAAATCACACCTACATTTCTTATATTTAAAGATAATAGCATTGACACCCCCCTTTTATTTTTAAGTTTTTAATTTTAATAAAAAAATATTAATTTTTAAATTTTTATGATTTTTGGTCAAAAATTTTCACTTTCTTTGAATCATCTTGATAAGAAAAATTAAAAAATAAAAATATTTTAAATAACAAAAAAAGAGAAAAAATTCACTAAATTCAAAAATAAATAATATAAAATTTGATTAGTTAGTTTATTATGATTTATATGTTTTATTTTTTTGTTTATATTTAGATATCGTGTAATAAATTTTTTATATGTTTTTTTTTATAATAAAATATTTTAACATTAATTCAAACGAGTATAGTAAATGTTCTAGTATTAACTCAAACGAACATACTTATTTTTTTTTCTTGTAAAAAATTAAAAAAAAATAAAAAAATTGATCAAAAATTAGAAAAAGTTCAAATAAGGTGAAAAAAATCATTTAAAAGTTTTATAAGGTAATTTTTTTTATTTTTAATAATTTTTTAAAATTTCAACCAAAACTATAACAAATTCTTAAATTAGTTATTTAGTAATAAATTATAATTTTTTAAAATACTTATAATTTTTACTATAAATTATAATTATTTTTTTTATAAATAACTAATTTCAGCTACAAGTTAACATATTTATTAAACATTTATAATTTTTATTATAAATTATAATTTATAAACTATTAATTTCAATAATGTAAAAATTTACGTACCTTTGTGCCAAAATATTTGTTTCATCACCTGCAGCTCCTAACTGGTAATTAGATTAAAACTTAATATTTTTATTTTTTAGGCAAAAGAAATATTTGAATTAGAAATAGATTGTTTGATAAATTACTTTTTAAGTTAATTTTTTAAAATTAATAATTGGATAAAAATAATAATTTTTTATTATTATTCAATTGAACAATAATCCACTACTATATAATTGACTATAACAATTATATATAAGTTATATTTGTAATAAATAAATTATCAAATAAAAATACTAAACAAAAGTAAAAAATCTAAAAGCTAATAAGTAAAAAGTTGAAGTTAAAAATGAGGCTTAAAATTTATTTTAGTTTTAAGAAAAAAGACAATAAGCTCAGCGTGAACCAATTGCCAAATGAAGCCTTAAGTCTTTGTTGGAGGGGTTATGAAAGAAAAGGAGTTAAAACAAGGCAATAAGCACCGCCTGGAGTTGTGCCCTTTTTTGTTAAGAAGAAAAATCAGTTGTAGGACTCACCTGCTTAGTTGGCCATCCAAATAGCAACCAAATAGCCATATGTGATTAGATCATAAAGTTAACAACGTACGCTCTGCTTACCGAAACTATAATTATATTATCCATTGTCATTCCTATTGTCGTCTATCTTAAGCTCTGCTTACTGAAACTATAAACTTTTTCAGAGAGTAATTTCAATATTGTGACATATCAAACAGGAACTAAATCCCACTCCAATTAAGTTACTTGCACGAACTCAAATATATACATAGATTCAGCACGATACTGTGAACCTCGATCGAGAAAGAAAATATATATTTTCCTTCCACCCCAATTAACTGGACAGATTATTATTAGGTTTTATGTCTGCTGAATGATAATACTCAAATGGGGAACCATGGGAGGAAATGAATATTAAAAACAAAGAACATAGATTCCCAAACTAATGCCCAAACTGAACAGCAATTTGAAGTAACCAAATGTTAAAATCCAATGATCGGGTTGGGCGATCAAAATTAAATCCTGTAATGAAGACAGAATACAACCAAGGCATGAAAAACTGCCTCTAAGATATAAGGCAGCGAATATTACATTGCTAAGATATATTGCTTCCACAGTGGATGAATTGGAAAAAAACCACCAATGCAATTTAGCTACAGTGAGCTGAGATAAGGCAGAGATGGTGGTTTAGTTGAATTCGCAGTTAAGACGTGCAGAGAGCTTGAAATTGAAAGACCGAAAAAAAACAGCAGAGAATTGAAGAGAAGCAACAAAGCCATTAATCCACCCAAATACAAGCACCAGCATCAGAATATCAATAATAATCTCTAATGGCATCTCCTGTGCACCTGTTTAGGTACATTTATAAACCAAAAGTAATCCTAATTTTCTCAGCCTTATTGATCCCAACTGAAACTGTCCAAAACTCTTTAATAATATCCTTAAAACTGGTGCAAAATTTTGTCTTCTCCGCTAAATAATAATAATAATAATAATAATGAAAAAATACAATAATGATGATGATAACCTCCATGAGAACAAAATTTAATTATAACCACAAAATTGGGTGATGTTTTCAGCTCTTGAGCACAAAGCCCATGGGTAGTAATACTGGTCCATCAAGAAATTGTGGGGGCTATGTTGGAATGCTGAAAGGAGGTTAGAGTTCAAAATCTGATCTTATGGCAATAAGTGCAAACAATCATTTGAACTGATCTCTATTGAATTAAAGGAGTAAGCAGCTATACACTAACTGCCCACCCAGTGGTCCTACGGGACTACGAAAAAACTTAGATTATAAGCACATTTAAACCTTCTAAAAACAATATAAGTTGCCTATTAACCATAGTAGCTACCAAATAAAAATCATGGGTCATTACCACCACGGAAGTCCAAAGAGTATACAAAATACCAGAGCAAATTGTTGGCTATTAATAAGGAACTACTACTTATAACTAAATATGGAAAGAAGAAAGAAGAAGAAGAGGAAGACAAAAAAAAGGACAACAAAATATAAAGATTGAATAAGGTTCCCCATTGCACTGCATCAAAATTAACCCAATTTCCAAGATCCCTCTTCCCAAAATTCTCTTTTGACACTCATATGGCACCAAATATCTCTACGGCACATCACCAGCCCCACAGCCCGCCCACCACATAGGTATATAACTACACCCAAACCTTTGCCACTACCAAACAAACATGAGCAAAGAATTATTTTTCACCAAGCCACATTCCCTTCCTTTTTCTGATGCAATTGCATTGTAATATTTACTGTCAAAATTTATAAGTAATTAAAATTAGTTGTATATCAATAACAATTAATTTAGCACATGCAAAGCATGTGCCAAACACTAATTTTATTAAAAAGAGAAGAAATTACATAACTTTAGAAAGGAAAAAACGGCATCATTACTAGAGGAAAACACCTCAAGTCATCTTCAACCATATCTGCCCAGGGGAAAATTATTGGTTAATCCGGTACCATATAGCATTACTTATATAGTACTCTCGTAAATAAAAATGTGCGGTGCACACTAAATGGCTTATTCTTGTCTCTCACTAACTCAACAAAAGTAAGCCAATATTGTGCCACGCAGAATAGCTTTTGCTACATAATTAGATAATAACATTACGTAAGCAATACCACATAGTGCTCGGGAGTACCGAATAATCTACCCAAGTCATGTTATGCTTTTACAAGTTGAAATATTCGAGGTGTTCCAGATTTCCTGTAACAGAATAGCTTTAGCTTTGGAATTCCTGGGTTGGATTCACAATTTCGGGAATGAGTTCATGACTGTAACTAAATTTTTCCAGAGTTGTTATTCATAAAATTATTGTTCTTAAGAATCTTAACTGTTTTTGTCAATCTTATACCCTGCTTGTGGTACAAATTTAAAAACTTTGACACCTATCTCTGCCGAAAATTGGAAAGACCTTATTTTCTCATTATCGAGCTTTATAGTGGGTTTAATTTATGAATTTAAATTGTTTATTTTGTACTATATCACAAACATATTGCGATTTCTTTCCATACGTAAAACTTAAGATTTTTTGACAGAATAAGGTAGACGGTAACACTGACCTTCTCAAATCTCTCTCTTACCAAATCTCCCTCCTCTATGCTCTTATCTCTTTTTTTTCTGTTTTCTTCTATACTCCTTTCTTTTCCTATCTTGCTCTATTTTGTATATGACACATGTTTTTTTTTTAATGTTTTTTTTTTTTATCATTCATTCTTCACCACTCGCTCTCCCAAAGTAGTACTTTCAGATGTAAATAACTATCATATCGGCATAAGTAAATTGACGCTGTTAATGCCAAAGTTAAGGTTAGGCGACCACTCTCAGCTTTCAGTAATTTTTTTTGCAAGTTGGGTAAAAACTATAATGCTATTTCTATTGTCTATGGAAGAATGATGGTGTTGTGCATGCCATGGTGATCGGTTTTTTTATCTTTTATTTTTTATGTATTTTTTAACGTGTTTTAATAATGACTCCCAATGTTGAGGTTTATGATCCTCCCTGCGTAGAGGTTTGGTTTTTCCTAGTAGGGAAGATTCTCCTCCCAACGAGGAGGCTTTTCTCTATTTCTTTGAAGAGTTATCTTGCATCCGATGAACTCCTTGTTCAACTTTGTGTCGAATTTGCAATGTACTTAGGTTTCTTGACCTTTTCTAGAAAAAAAATGTTTATTTTGCAGAGTGTGTCAAGGAAATCATCAATGCAAAAACTCAATTTGATGGGAAATCAATAATTTCATAACCAAGTCACATTGATTCTATAAATATAAAACGCAAACTATAATTTTAATAATAGACCGTCCATTTCCTATAGAATCAATGTGACCATTATTTGGATACCAACTTTCAACCAACTTAGTTTTTTGTATAAATAATTTTCTCGTCAGGTCTACAACATAAACGATTCGGATAATAGATTCAATAAGATCCCCATAAATCATAATGAGGATTGGAGGCCTTTCCAATTCTTTGAGAATTGAAGAGAACCCACCCAGTCGCCCTCCAAAATACTTTTTGATTTGAGTTAGTTTGTCTTGTCTAATCAAAGTCAACTAATGCATGAACAAGAATAAAATATTTAACATAAGCTGAGAAAGTGCATTTGCCCCTAAAAATAAGTCAGTCATGGATAAATTGGGATAAATTGACTACAGCAGCTTTTAAGAAGCTAAAAAATTAATAATCTACAAGGGGAACATCAAACCACCCTCCATCAGCTTTTGGATGATCAGTTTCTTTCAACTTATTTAAGTAATCTTTTGGAGTCATCAGCAGTAAGCAGAAGCTGCAACAAATACTTTAGTACAAACTACTCAAATTAACCCAACAAAAAAATAAAAATAAACATACAAGCATCCATATAAGTTGCAACTAATAAGGTCATGTACCTACTGCATGCAGCAAAACACTGCATGAAATTTATTTTGAGTATTTTTTCTGACCTGAAAACCCATCACAGGAAGAACTGCTTGACCCACCTCAGATCGGTAAACTCGGGGATGCATGAACCCACCCACGAGACCTGCGTACCGAGGAAGACAGTATTGCCAGTGGAACTTGAACACAAGACCTCCAAATTTATGATTAGTCCTAGTGACGACCTTAAACTGCTGGGCCACCCTGACAGGTTCCTTTCAATTACTTAAATGCAAGAGATTGAAAATAGGTGAATAGACTGAGGATGTTGTTTTCTACC